>KZ452040.1:1057222-1142190 GCA_002786265.1 Apostasia shenzhenica | reverse complement strand
AAAAGTATAAATATATGTAAAAAAATAAATATTAAATTAATTGCGAGCAGAATCAATTTCATTTTGATTGACTCAATATTCATTTGATTGAAAATAATTTAAATTTTTTGTGCCTATTTATTTCATTCAGCATTTTAGTTATGAATCTTAGGCCCTGTTTGGCAATGGACTAAAAATCATGGCTAAAATTACCATGATTAAAATCTTAAATTTATTTTAAAAAAATTTTAAAAATTATTTTATATTTCATCTCACACAAATTCCAACATTAAACAATCACTTTATTTCACATCCAACACAATTCTCAATAAATCAATCAACTTTATTTCACATCATACACAATTTTTAATATAACTAACTTATTTTATTTCACATCATACACATTTTTTAAAAATGACTAAAAATTTCAATCAAATTATCTTTTTTTTTCTATTACCAAACAGAGCTACACATGAAATATAACTTCTAATTATACATAAGTTAATTTTCCTTGGCACCTTATTTATACTTTACCTAATTTTATCTGGCGTAATATACATATTTTATTATAAATATCATAATCTTCTAATATTAGATATAATTTTAATATTAATCTATTTTATTTACATCCTTTATAAGCGAATCAGGTCATTTTTTGATAATAGGTTTTTCTTTAGGTCATGCGCTTCAGCGATTGTGCCATTATCTTTTTTTTTTTTTTTTTTTTAAGTGTCGTGCCATACTTGTATTTCACGTGCCCGACAAACAAAGCCTGGGGATTCGCCAATCAGATAAAATTTTTAAATTTTTTTTTTGAATTTTTTTAAGGAAATTTTTTTAAAGGAAAATTTGAGATTGAAATTTCGTTCTTACTTTATTTTTTTTGTTTTTTCCGTTCTTATTTTTTGGTGAAATAATTAAAAGTATTTTGTCCCCAGTCCACATCGTCAGCGCGCACGTCACCCCAAAACCAGCCTTCTTCCACGCGGCGTTCGCTGATAATCCCCAAACGACAGACGTACAGGAAAAATAGGTCACGGAACCAATTTTTTTTTTTTAAAAAAAAGCTTAAAAAAAAAGAATACAGAAACTGATCATATTATCTCGACGCCATTTCTCCTTCTTCCTCCCTTCTCTCTACCATCCTTGTAACTCAGAGAGAGAGAGAGAGAGAGAGAAGAGGGCGATGGGGGAAGAGGCGAAGGCAGCGCTTTTGCCGAAGAGGGAAGAGGAGGATGGAGACGGAGAGGGAGATGAGGGAATTAGTATGACATTAATGGAGAGCTCTAAGTTGGGGAAGAGAGTGTGGGAGGAGTCGAAGAAGCTGTGGATGGTGGCTGGTCCGGCGATCTTCAGCCGGGTGGTGACCTACAGCATGAACGTCATCACCCAGGCGTTCGCCGGCCATCTCGGCGACCTCGAGCTCGCTTCCATGTCCATCGCCAATACCGTCGTCGTCGGCTTCAACTTCGGTCTCCTGGTATTTCCTCCATTCTTCCCCATTTCGTTCATCTCCTGTTCTTCACAGCTTTTTTGATCCATTTTTAATTTCGCTTCAAATTTCTCTCTCTCATCTAGTTTCTTATTTTCGACCACGTGTTTTCTGGGTTACAAGGAAATTTGTCCGACGAGTTCCTAACCCTAGGATATGCTTTTACACGATCTTTTCAACACTCACCGATAATCATAATATCCCATAATTTAAAACGAAAAATGATTTAAAGAAAAGACAACCAGAAAGCAGTTGTCGCCATTTAATGATCGATCGGTGATATTAATCAATGAGTTGGACTCACAGAGCACGTATATCATTCAATGTATATATACAATCCAATGCATGCATGTGCCACATAATTTGCACAATAGGTGGCCTAAAACTTTGAATTAGCACTTAAAATCAGTGTAAAAATACATTAGGCTGTCATAGTTCATTAAAAATGCTGCAAAATTATCACAATTTGTGACATGCTGACATTATTAATGTGCAATTAATTATAATAACCACTAATTGATCGTTGCATGCTTCTTCAGATGAGTGAATTTTAAAACTATTTAACAGTACTTTCTTTCTTTGTGCATAACTATTAATAATACAGTATTGATCTTTTTTTTTTTTTGAAATTCGGTCGTAGCCTATATTACTATAACAGTAAAAAAAGATACATCAGGTACAAAAAGTTAGATCCCCGTCAAGAATCGAACAAAAATCGAGTGGGAGGGACATGCCCCTACGCCACTCTAAATCATCTAAACAAGAAAAGGAAGATACAAAATCTGCCGCTCTATTAGCAGCTCTGTATACATGAGATATATTTTTGAGCACTCGATTAATTGCATGTGCACTTCAACCAAATTATACTTAAGCTTTTGATCGAGTACTGATCAAACATTAATTTGCAAGCAGATACTCATGAATGATGACTTTCGACATTATCTTGAATGCTTTCAACAGTTTTATTGAGTATTCAGTCATATAAAATAATTATAAAATAAATAGTGAATTATCAACAAAATTAAAGTATAATGAATAAAGTAGAAGAATGCATCTATTGTATTATGTGATAGAAAAATTTCACCAAGCCATAAAAGTAAAATTTAGAAAAAAATTAGTAAAATCAATAATATTATATAGTATTAAATGTTGACCTATAAAGTAGAAATATATAAATAAAATAAGTGTCGTAGAAATGAAAATATTATGATAGATAAGTGAGTATACACAGGATGACAGAATGAAATATATATATAAGTATATCTGTGGGAATATTGGAATAGCCTTGGATAATTTAAAGAGTTAAGTTATTGAATTTTACTCATGTTAAAAAGCAAAAAAGGAAGATAAATGATAATTTTTTTTTAATAGAATGCAATCAAAATAAAAGATTCATATAACCGATCCCAACTAATAAGATAAAAGCTTAGTATATATAAATATTACTATTGTGTTGACTATTGAGTAGTAATAACTTGCTAAAAATGGAGATGAAATATCATTATTTGATAAGAATGTCGATGGAATCATAATATTTATAAATTCAGAATATATCATTCATAATGTTTATTGTAACATCCCGTGATCTCATTGTAAAGGTATTTTCTGCTTTAGTTTTAGAAAAACTTCGTGACTTGAGCACTTTTCAGGAGGTGACCCATTCCAGTGCTACTTCAGCTCAAGTACGCTTAACTATGGAGTTTTTCATCATTAACCTCACGGTTTTGCCCCAAAAGGCGTCTCTATCATTTGAGATCACGTTATCTACTTAACAGCTCAGGATCTTCATCCCTTTCCAATATGAGATGATTTATTTCTATGCTCCTCTCCCATGTGACGCCCGTGGCCGAAGAGAGCAGGGAGTAGGGGTGACAATATATGACCCGACCCGTGAACCCGACCAAAACCCAACCCGCAAATTTCAGGTATGGGTCACGAATTTTGACCCATTTATTAAACGGGTCGGGTTCGGGTTGGGCATAATTGGGTCGGGTAGGATTTGGGTTGGGCATTTATTAAAAAATACCCTATAAACGGGTCGGGTTGACCCGTCAACCCGGCCTATTTATTAATCGGGTCAGGTTCGGGTCACGAATTTTGACCCATTTAATAAATGGGTCGGGTTCGGGTTGAAGCTATTTGGGTTGGGTCGGATTCGGGTTCGACCCGAACCCGACCCACCAACCCATTTTGCCACCCCTAGCAGGGAGTAATCGCCGGGTGATGTCCTAAGAGAAAGGAATCACTGAGGCAAAGTGTGGCTCCTGGCAGGCTTCTAGGCCGAATAATGAGTGGTGAGAGGGACACAAGAATGAATCGTCCCATATCGGAAAGGAAGGGAGATTCTGAGCTGTAAAAGTAGATAACAAGATCTCAAATAGTAGAGACGACTTTTGGGGCAAAACCGTGAGGCTAATGATGGAAAACTCCATAGTTAAGCATGCTTGGGCTGGAGTAGCACTAGGATGGGTCACTTTGTGGGAAGTGCTCAAGTCACGCAATTTTCCTAAAGCTAAAGCGGACAATACCTCTACAATAAGATCACGAGATATTACAATATGGTATTAGAGATGATCTCCTGCAGTACGATGTGGTTTGAGCACGAACTAGGCAGAAGCTAGTAGGCCTGTGACGCCTGTGGCCGAAGAGGGCAGGGAGTGATCGTCGGGTGATGTCCTGAGAGGAAGGAATCACTGAGGCAAAGTGCGGCTCTTGGCAGGCTTCTAGGCCGAGTAATGCGTGGTGAGAAGGGCACATGAATGAATCATCTCACATCGGAAAGGGAGAAGATTCTGAACTGTATAAGTAGATAACGTGATCTCAAATTGTAAAGGCACCTTTTGGCGCAAAACTGTGAGGCTAATGACGGAAAACTCCACAGTTTTTCTAAAGCTAAAGCGGACAATACTTTTACAATGAGATCACGGGATGTTACAATATGGTATTAGAGCTGACCTCCCGCAATACAATGTTGTTTGAGGACGAACCAGGCGGAAGCTGGTGGGCCTGTGATGCTCGTGGCCGAAGAGGGCGGGGAGTGATCGCCGGGTGATGTCCTGAGAGGAAGGAATCATTGAGGCAAAGTGCGACTCCTGGCAAGCTTTTAGGCCGAGTAATGAGTAGTGAGAGGGGCACAGGAATGAATCATCTCACATCAAAAAGGGAGGAAGATCCTGAGCTGTATAAGTAAATAACGTGATCTCAAATTATAGATGCACCTTTTGGAGAAAAAACTGTGAGGCTAATGACGGAAAACTCCTTAGTTAAGCGTGTTTGGGTTTGAGTAGCACTGGAATGAGTGACACATCTGGGAAGTGCTCAAGTCACGCAGTTTTTCTAAAATTAAAGCGGATAATACCTCAACATTAAGATCACAGAATGTTATATTTATGGTTTTTAATTGTACGGAATATCATATGTTTCGAGTATAATATAGGTGTAGGTGAAAACATGCAACTTATATAATTATATACACACACACGCACATATATATATATATATATATAAAATATCTGTAGCACATAATATTTATATTCTTGTAGTGTACCTTATGTAATTTTATTATTGCAGAGATCTTACGTATGAATATGATTATTTTTACGTTAATTTTTAATTAGTAATTGAAATGTATTTACTGTCAATATTGAAGCTGGGCATGGCGAGCGCACTGGAGACTCTATGCGGGCAGGCGTTTGGTGCGAAGAAGTACCACATGCTTGGCATTTACATGCAGCGATCATGGATTGTTCTCTTCGTCTGCGCTACCGTCCTTCTTCCCCTGTACTTCTTCGCCACCCCGATCCTAGAGCTCACCGGACAGCCGCCGGAGCTGGCGGCACAGGCCGGCTTGGTATCCATCTGGTTCATCCCCCTCCACTTCTCCTTCGTCTTCCTCTTCCCCCTGCAGCGGTTCCTCCAGTGCCAGCTCAAGAACTCGGTGCACGCCATCGTCTCTGCCATCGCCATGGTCATCCACATCTTCGTCAGCTGGATCTTCGTCTACCACTTCAAGTTAGGGCTCATCGGCACCGCCATGACCCTCAACTTCTCGTGGTGGGTGGCGGTGGCGCTGCTCATGTGCTACGTCTCCTGCGGCGGCTGCCCGCAGACCTGGAAGGGACTCTCCATGGAGGCCTTCACCGGATTGTGGGAGTTCCTCAAGCTCTCTGCTGCCTCCGGTGTCATGCTATGGTATTTTAATTTTTAAATTTTGAAACATTACATCAGGGTACCTAATATATTTATCCTATACATATAACTATAGGGCATTTTCGATAATTACCACTAGAGCCATACATGTACATTTATATATATATTAAAAATCAAAAAATAAAAGGTATGACCTTAAAAAAAAGGTTACTTTATTTAAGTCTCTAAGTTTATATCATTTTTTAAATTTTCTCTTAAAAATTAACAAAATAAGTTTAAATTTACTTTTTTACTCTATTTTTATCCTTTAATGCAATTAAAAAGATGGGCATATACGTACATAATTTTCTTTGTTAATAAAAAGCTGATGAAATTCATTAGAAATGATTCGAGTAAAGTATTTATGTCAGCCTCAAGTCCCAACTGAAAATATTTTTGAGACTCAATTACTCAAACGAAAATTTTTAAATTTAAAATTATGAACTTACATGAAATGCGTAAAAGTTGCATAGGACTCATCTTCACTTAATGCTATGCATGCTCTTGGAATCCAAAGTAAGTTAATTTTATTAAAGAAAATTAAACATTTTATAAAATGAAGCAAAATATTCAAATATTATTTATTATATCTTATGGGCGGACGTGGATGTAATATACCCTTAAAATCAATACCTTATATTCAATTCCTCCTTCAGGTATATTTGTTTAAGTTGTGCAGCTTGGAGAACTGGTACTACAGAATATTGATTGTGCTCACTGGGAACTTAAAGAACGCTGAAATCGCAGTAGATGCGCTGTCCATATGGTAAGATTAATATCATTTTTTTAAATCTATTTTTTATAATCAATCAAATATCAAATTTGTTTCTTTAATTAATTTATTTAAATCATTTTAATTACTACTGCATGCAGTATGAGCATTAACGGCTGGGAGTTGATGATTCCGCTAGCATTCTTCGCTGCAACAGGGTAAAGTTTATTCATAAACATGTACAGAAAGAATTTATTCAATTATTTTTGAGGATTAATATTGATGATCGACTATTAATTAATTCATTGAAAGGGTGAGGGTGGCGAATGAGCTGGGCGCAGGAAATGGGAAGGGAGCTAGATTCGCGACGGTGGTGGCGGTGATAACGTCGAGCATTGTGGGAGCGTTCTTCTGCGCGGTGATCATGGCGCTTCACGACAAGTTCGCCTTCATCTTCACCACGAGCCAAGTCGTCATCGGCGCCGTCGGCGAGCTCTCCGTCCTCTTGGCCTTCACCATTCTCCTCAACAGCGTTCAGCCGGTGCTTTCCGGTGAGTCCCACTGATCGATCAAATTCATCAAAATTAATAATAATTTATTTACTACTCTTAATTAATTAGCTGTAATAATTATGCTTTTATGAATAATTGCAGGAGTTGCGGTTGGTGCAGGGTGGCAATCAGTGGTGGCTTACGTTAACATTGGGACGTATTACCTCATCGGAATTCCTGTTGGAGTCCTCATGGGCTGGGTCTTGCATCTTGGAGTGCTGGTAATAATTAATATTGGATATAATTTTTTTATTCGGATAATTACACCCAAGTCCTTAAATTTAACACTTAATAACACACAAGTCCATATTTTTAATATCAGATCCCTTAGTTTTAATAAATTATTAAATTGGTCTTTTTTCATTAAATTCTTTCAAAACTACCATTATACCCTCGGCTTCTCTCTCTCCTCCAGATCCCTGCGTTTGCGACCCACCGGCGGCCACGCGGCGTCGCCCGTGTGTGGGGATCGGGAGGAGAGAGAGAGAGGCGATGAGTAGAGAAAGGTCGAGTGGTATAATGATAATTTTAAAAAAGTTTAATAATAAAAAATTAAAAAAAGAGTCATTTGATAATTTATTAAAATTAAGTGACTCCGATGTTATAGCTTTAAACTCAAAGACTTGGGTGTACTTTGTCTTTTTTTTTTATGGATGAGTAATTAAATTCTGTCTCTTGAGTTAGTCAGACTCTCTATTTCACACAAGTTTATAAAATAAAAAATATTTCATCTTAGTCCTTTCAGTCAAAAAATTATTAATGAGACCCAGATGAAAAGTTTTTGACTTTATGGACTTGTATGGAATAGTGGCAGACCTTAAGGAGTTTGGATGTAATTATTTCTTTTGATATATTATGTTATGGGAAGTAATTAGTTTAATTAAGGAGATATTTGGTGATTAATAGGGAATTTGGGGAGGAATGATTGGGGGGACTGCGGTTCAGACTCTGATACTGGCTTTGATGACCATGAGATGTGATTGGGATAATCAGGTGATTTATTTCAACTTTTTTTTCCTTCTCTTTTTTTATGTGTTATTTTTTTCTTTTAATTTTACTTGGCTATTTTAGCTATGATCATTTTATAATTTTTTATTTTTTTTAGCAATAACTATTTTAATTATGAGCCGAAACGAAGTTTTAAGTAATTATTTTGTTATGCTTGCAGGCAAAGATAGCAAGTTCGAGGATGGAGATCTATTCTTCCCGCAGCAGATGAATGGATGAGAGACCTAGACGCGATTTGGACAGATGAAGTTGGAATGGGACCGATCGGTTCGATGGAATTGTGATGCTATGTTATTTGTATAAATTGATTATTTAATTTGATAATAATATTATAAAAATTTACGTGATTATCATCCTAATACATGATATCTGAACATTTATAAGGAGGCCGCGGCTACGATGACTCTTAACATGAACATAGTAAGTAATGGATATTCTATTTCCTGATAATGCGTTAAGAGTTGATCTGATGAAGATAATGGTAATTGTTATAATTTTATACATATTGATGTTGCTTAAATCTTATGAGTCTTGATCCACGGCTCCTGGTGTGAGAGCTCGCTATAGCATCGAATATGAAGAGCTAAACGAATGACATTGAATAAAGATGTTCAACACTTGAATCTTCCGTCTCTGGGATTTTTTGTCATCTCATTTCTTTCTGATGTGATCAGTGACAACTTATACGAATCTAATCAAAGTTTTATCTGACAAGTCTATATCCTTGTAACATTTTAAAATAAATTTTTTTATTAGAGAAAATATTCTGTACTAAAGTGTAATAACTATCCAAAGTAAAAGCCTAATTTGATTTATTTAAAAATTAGAGAGATCAATTGCACGTAGATCTAAAATAGATGAACTTAATTATTGTTATTTGTCCAATTTGTAAACAAAACATACTAAAAATATGAAATCCACAAATTTGACATGATTTCATCATTCATAACATTATTATTTTTTTTGGTATTCTTGAAATTGATGACATTTCAAATTGATCCATGACTTTTAAAATCTTTTAAGTAGATCCTTGAGATTGATAAGATGCTTTAAACCAATTAAATTTTTCACATAAATTCTTGGTGTTAATAAATCTCTGTGATATTTATAATAAGTTTAAAAAATTTTATAAAAAATTTCAAAATTCAAAATCTATGAATCATTTTAATGCAGTCTATCAATCTCAAGGACTCATGAGTAATTTATGGTTTTTTTGGGATGCTATAAACGATTTGTGCACCATTGATTGCATGAGTCCATCTCAGCAAATAAAACATGTAAAAATGCAATTTCCATAATCATTGCACACATAAAAAGAACATGAACCCAAAGAACCTCCTCTGTTTCTCCACTACTCTTGTGGGATTCATGTTTCCTCCGTCTTTTCTTCTTCCTTAAAACACCATCTCCTCTGCGCTGTTCTTCAGTAGTGTCGTATGATCTATGGCTCTGGAAGCCGTCGTCTTCTCACAGCACCCATTTTCTTACTCCAAGGGTTTCTCTTTACTAGGAGCAGAGGAGCAATCCCACTGGAGCTTGGAGTTAGAATCTGGGTTCATTGACGGTGACGCTGGCGGCGCCGGTATTAAGATCAGTTCCTGGAATGTCAAACACTCTCCGCCGGAAATGTTCGCCGGAGCAGGTGGCTTCAATGAGGAGACTGCGTTGGCCGAGGTAGACGGTGGCACGAGGAAGAAGCGGAGGCGTTCGAAGAGCTGCAAGAACAAGGAGGCGACAGAGAGCCAGAGGATGAGCCACATTGCCGTCGAGCGCAACCGCCGCCGACAAATGAACGACTACCTCGCCGAGCTCCGATCTCTTATGCCTCCCAACTACATCCAGAGGGTTAGCTCTTCTCTTTCTCTCCGTCTCTTCTGAACATCTCTCTGCTTCAATCCATGTTACTTTTTGTCGCATATTAGGGAGATCAAGCATCCATCATCGGCGGCGCAATTAACTATGTGAAGGAACTGGAGCATCTCATTCAAATCCTAGAATCCCACAAACAGTCCCACGCCGGCGGCAGCGGCAAGCAGTCGTCCTCCTTTTCCGGATTCTTCACCTTTCCCCAACATTCAGCAACTGCCGCCGGCGTTAACAGCGGTAGCAGTGTGAAGGAGGTGACAACTAGTCAGCAGCAGAACGCGGAGGCGGCCGATTTAGAGGTGACGATGGTGGAGAGCCACGCCAGTCTGAAGGTGCTGACGAAGCGGCGGCCGAGACAGCTGATGAAGATGATGATCGGGCTGCAGAGCCTCCGGCTGACGACGCTGCATCTCAATGTCAGCACCATCGATCAAATGGCTCTTTACTCATTCAGTCTCAAGGTACTACTAATTTTATCAGATAACATTAATCAGAAAGACAACAACCCATTGCTATTTCCATGGCTCTGCTTCTGTGTGTTCGTAGGTTGAAGAAGACTCTGAGTTGGATTCGGTGGAGAAGATTGCAGAGGCTGTGCATCAAATGATGGAAAAAATTGAAGAGGAGACGATATTTTAGTGAAGAGAAGTAGCATTCCAGCTTTTAATCTCTGTTGGGTTTTTAATTTTTACTCTATGAAGCAACTTCTCTGATCCCTTTTCTCGCGCTCTCTCCCTGTTCCCACAGTCGAGCGTTGACCTGTCAGTCTCTCACATGAAATGTTACATAGTTTTTTTTTTTTTCTTTTTTCAAATGAGATTAGAATCGATTCTCTCTGTTTTAAGGTTCAACAAACAGAAAACAAACTTGAATCAGATTTTCGACAGCAAATCATGCCTCAACGAAATCCCAACATTTATAGCAAGTCATTTCTTTATGTAACTATCCTTGTTCAACAAGATAAGAACACTTTTAAGCTACATAAAGACATTTTCATCCTACACAACGTACTTCCTTCTTTATTTCATAGTTTCATTTTACTGCAAAATGTAACATCCTTTCACTATATATGCAGAAGCCGTAAAAATTTAACAGATAAGTACTTTTAATCAGCGTACAAATGTTCTATACAACAAAGAAAAGCCCTTCCTCAACACTAAAATAGCTCTACGTAGCTTATTTCATGCCCAATGCAGCATATTTCAGTGAATTTTAAAAAAGAAAAAAAATCTAAAGTAAGAAATTTTCAGAAGTGAGATTACAGTGTAAACTCGTTGGTAAATATAAAAGTAACTTCAGATTTGATTTATAAGCTAAATGGCTCATGAAACAGAGCCATTTAGAAGGTTCCATGGTAGATCTATTCTAGGTTCTATAGCATTAGTTGAACAAGTCTCGGCTCTAGCACTACTGTTTGAGAGATCCCTACCCAGCTGAAAGACAAGAGCAAAAAGACAAGGCAAATAAAGTTTTGGTGTAAGGCAATGAGAATCTCTGATCTCCTCAACCCCTGCACCCGCTTCATCAAAGTCCCCCAGAACTGAGAGAGTTGAAGAGAATCACTGCAATGGAACGGGCCTCATAGTAGCCTTTTTCTGCTGTGATGATGGGAATAGACAATGAGATGGAACTCTGCTACAAGTTTAGCATCCCAAGGCTTTACACAAATGCTCCAAATTACTAAAATCATTCAAAAGCAAAGGGGAAATCTAATCTAGTTAGAAAGAGAGAGATAGAGATGCCTCATGAACAGATTCACCCATGTTGCCCACCTCAATCTTCTCAAAATGAATGACTTAAATTAGTGATGCAAAGGTTATCCCAAGGTTTTAAAACTTTTCAATTTCGCTTAAAAATTTGAACAGTAGTTTCGACAGTTTCAATAGCTTCGGTTTCAACGAATTCAATATGATGCATGCCACAATCTTTAATTTTTAATTTAAAAATTTATCTTAAAAATGCGAAAGTTTCAACCAAAATAAACCCAGCAAGTTTGAATTGATCTTTACTAAAATTGATTAGTTTCACCCATAGCTTATCCTATCATTTACATTCTTTTTTATTTACTTCTAAACATCACAATTTTTTTACCCATTTGAAAATTGAGATGATATGATTCAAACTTGAAAACTCATAGTATTCAAACAAGCTCACAAGCTCATTCCTCAGTGGGCTAAGAGAGCACCGTTCCTATCATAATGAAAGGATTTGTCCTAATTCTTAAGGAAAAAAGGGAGGAATTAAAGAAAACAGGGACAAGGCCCAATGCAGAGACCCACTGATCTGACCTACGTAGAGCCACATGTTTCATTCGACAAGATATCAAACCATCTGCAAAACTTTGAGTAATGAAAACGTATTGAAGCATTCTCAGACTCTCAGCTATACATACAGGGAAGGCAAGACCCAATAAAGACAGTACCAAAACTTTATTCATTTCCGTAAGGAATCAACTGACCTGTCACAGTGTGAGCTTAGATGGGTAGATTCCAATAGCATCTCCCCCATGAAGCTTAAGAGAAGCAGTTCACCATGTGCAGGGATTTCCTGCTGAAGTCCAGGATATGCTATATGTACTTTAGAACCAAATGTTTTATGCACATATCATCTCATAAGAAATCAAGTGCTGAGTAAACAAATGATAATCACAATCACTTTGGTAGCATTGTTTAATGTTGTCTACATATTCGTGTTGTCTAAATATCTATGTTATCTCTAAACTGTTATTTGTTAGATTCAATGTGATTATATTAGAAACATGATAACTAAAAATAAATTTATCCCCACCTCTCTCCATAATAAATAGGATAAAATCTAGATATCATTTCATAGCGTGACAATCATATAACTTTTTACAATGTCACTACATATGTCATCAAACCAAACACTCAATCTCTTTAAATAACATAATACCACAATAAAATTGGACCAAATACCCCACTAAATTCATCTTCCTAATAATAGCTAGGAGTTTCCATAATCAAAGAAATACATCTCTACTGGATAGAAATAAAGAGCATATGTTAATTTATATCCCGTAATGAAACCTCATGCACTACAAATCATGCATAATATGAGGAACTAAATTTTTGTAAAAGACTAAACCTAAACAAATATAGTAAATTTATTTTGCAAGGATTGCAGAAAGTCTATCTAATACAATGAGTATATACACAAGAAAGTTGGAGTGACCTTAGTTAAAGATAAGCTCAGAGAAAGTCAGCTTCGATGGTTTGGACATATAAGTCATAGGCTGATAGAACTCCAATAAGATAAGTTGGATTATTGATTTTGCCCATATAAAAAGAGAAAGAAGAAGGCCAAAAAAGATATAACAATTTGTTAGTTAATAGAAAACAAAGGATTCATGTAGCTAACCCCAGTGGGATAAAAGCTTAGTTTATTATTATCGTGGAAAGTGCGCATTATATTTAATGTACAATGTCAATGATGCCTACTTATTCTAAATCAAGCATGCCAACCTTGTTACAAGGCTGTTAAGCAATGTCCCTTCAGCATATTCGTTCAGAGACCAATGCATGCCATCACAAAGATTAATGTCAGGAAAACATACCAACTTTATACTCAGAGATCCAATCAAGAATGAATTGAAGAAAACAGGACAAGCATGAAAAGAGCATCTCCTGACGTGAACCTACTTATTTAATTTACGGTCCCTTAGCTGCAAAAATATTTGGTTGTTAAAGAAGTCCATATGGTGAATGATACAAATATATGCAAGCTGCAATAAAAGAATGATAAAAAAATTGTTCATGCGTTATCCAAAAAAAAATGTTCATGGAGAATCCAACGAGAACATGTGGATGTGAGAATTTTTAAATTGATGGAGAATGAGTTCTGGAATGCTAATAAGTTTATTGAAAACTTTCATGTCCCACTGTGCCCCAAAGTGAAACATTTATGAGGTACAATACAGGAGGCCACTATTGATCATTTTGCATGTGACTCTGAAAGAATCTAAATAAATTTTAAAGAGCAATGCCATGTATCACTAATAAATGACTCAAAGCATTAAAACCAACTAAAATTTTCTATATGGCACCAATATCACAGGCAAACCTTTTTGTCTATATGTCATGTAAGAATCCTAATTGAATTCAAAGTTTAAGATAATTTGTGAGGGTTACAAAGTATTTCTCATTTTAAAACAATAGTTGTTGTCGCCATTGCCATAATTGCATGCTACTTGCTAGAATAACTAAATAAAAACTAGGACCGAGTGGAATTCCAAAGAGGTCAAATTCACCATAGGTGAATCTTATGAAGATAACGAGTTCACCACATCATGCTAGATTGGCTGGAACAACCATGTTTCAGAAGATTGATGCTTATTGTTGGATTGGCTCCAACCAAACACCATATAACAAGCATTTCCTTGCATGTTTTATTTTGTGCACTAGACAATATGACAGCTTTTGGATCATTAGCAGACAACTTCGTATCTCTCTGGAATAATGGTTTGTAACTTACTGATCCTATGGCACTCAGTAACAAGTTGATGCTAAGATCCTTTTTCAAGATTCAACGTAAGTATAAGCGCACATCTATAAATGTCAAGAAATTTGAACATAAATTGGTGTTTGGCATCCCATAATCAAAGAAAGAAATCTATTTGATGTATTAAACACAAAAAAAATTGCCGCACATGTTTCAATTACTGATTGTCATCAGTCAATTGAAGATGAGGTCCCATACCCTAATTATGATTCGGAGTATATACCCCTCATCCATCTATAGGCTGAATAGTCTTTATGGGTTCAGGATTTCGGGGAAGGCCGCACCATCCATTGGGGGTTACAGGGTCTGGAACAAACCTATTATTTGCCACCTTTATACATTGAAGACTGAACATATACATATTAGAATTCTAGAACATATGACTTTTGAAATACTAAACAATCAGTTACAGATAATTATTGAGATATTACATTATCTTGTAAGCCAGTTAGCTCAACTCCATTATAAATGCTTAGTGCGTCTGTGGAAGTAGGAAAAACTTCTCTGAATCACGTGAATATATTTGTTTCTTATTCCTCTTCCTACTTCATTTCCTTCTCAATTGCTTCCTATAGTATTAAGCATAAGTTTAATTTGATTCTAATGCATAGCTCTTCCAATTGATTAGCAAAGTACGGTGACATGCTAGTTTAGCCCTTGGAGAATTCATTAAACTTTGCATCACACTGAAGCACATTGGTGGATAATGTGGTTGAGGACCTGGCTACTGAGCTGTAGACATGACCAAACTTCTAGTCATGATTTAGCCTAAGAATTTCATGATGACAAGATAAATTCTTAAAATATACATCATCAACCAATGAACATCTTTGTGTCCAGTCAACACTTTTATGATGAAAATCATGAAGTATTTGATGGAAATCATATACTGCATTGTGATCTACAGGTTAATGAATTGAATCTCACTTTACTACAGCATCAAACAAAAAGGACACACAATCAATAAATGTCTACAGCAAACACCATAACCCTGCATTTTCATACTAATGTAATCCATAAAGTATCAACATTGTAGAACTTACAGAGCAAAACTTCTAGATCGCAGCCCATGCGACGCAATATCAGATTCAATTCTTTGTATAAAACCTCCCCGAAATCCTGTCAATATGAGGAGCCTACTGCAATAACATCAACTTGGCCAATCCATGATTCAATAAATCTGGATAAAAAATTAATGTACCAAAACAGAGATCGAATCATTTCACAAGTTCTAGAGAAAAGATATCACATACATAACCTCATCCAACAATAAATTCCAACCCAAAGTATATGAAATAACTGCACTAGAATAAGTCAGTAAGCTATAAATTCTTAAGAGAAGAATTCTCTGTCTGCTAACAAGCTGCATAATGGATCTCAGTATTATTTTGGATGCAACAAATGGACTATGATAGAAAAAAGAAATGAGAACATTACCATGTAAAATTTGCATGCCAGTACACATGAGGTGCAGCTAATAATGATTAATTTGTAATTTTACAAGTTCTTGTAGATCCATAACTAGAAAAGGATTTCCTTTAATAAATCCTTTACCCTATTTCTGTAGTAGATAAACTGAAAATGAAAGCTGCAAACTGTAACGGAAATCTCTCGACTTGCCAAGAATTCCCTCCAAAACCAAAATTTACATGTACTCATTGAAGAAATATATTATTTCAAAAAAGAAAGAAGCAATAACACAGCAGCAACGACGATGATTATAATGGCAGAACCGAGTTCCGGGATTGCCCGTGCCTGGAGAAGATCCATCTCGCACTCTGGCTGGAAAGAGATCTGTCCATATTTCTAGGACCTTTATGCGTTAAGCTCCCTGAGATATAGCTTTCCTGTTTCTCTCTATCCGTACTCACCCGTCCCTCCTCTTCTCTTGGAAATACTTCTTCTTTCCTCCTCCCGTTATGGATAGCATCCAGGGAGAATGAATCCATCGAAACTGATCTGCGGATTGGCTGCAATACCTCTTCTACTTCCGTGGAATGAGGAGGCAGATCTGAAGTTGAAGGGCGAGATGACGAACCTTCGCCCGTGTGGATAACAACGCTAACCTCAATTCCCCGGCTACTACTTTCCAATGGCAAGGAGCCGCTATTGGTATTCTCTGATGGAGAAGAGGACCGGGTTTCCGGCACTGCTGAGTCTGCGGCGACAGCGGTGGAAGGCGAGGCAGGTGAAGGTGCGGGAGAGGCCGTGGCGGCTGCCGGAGATACTATTGGAGCGCGGCATAAAGGACAATTAACGTGAGATCTGAGCCATCTGTCGATGCAGTGTAGGTGGAAAGCGTGGCTGCACTTAGGAAGAAGGCGAACCAGCTCACCGTCGCGGAACTCGCCGAGACAAACCGAGCAGTCTCTGGCGTCCACCAGACCGTCACTCGATTTATAAACCCAGGAGGAGATCGACGCGATCGTGCGCTCATCGAGACCCGGGGTCCTGATGTACCAGATATGATGCTCGATCTCGCCGCCGAGTAGGAGATCATCGCCGACGTGGTCATCATCGTTGGCGGCGGCTGCAGCGGCAGCAGCTATGGGAGGAGGAAATTGACCATGGTGGCCGCGGCGGCGCCGGCGCCGCCTTAATCGGAAGAAAGCGTAAAGGGAGAGCAGGATGATGAGGGCAGCAGCCACACCAGAGCTGGCTGTGATGATTACGGTCGAAAGGAGTCGATCGTGGCCGTGAAACCCGATCGGGGTAGGTCTCTTGCCGCCATCGCTAGGCAATGAAGTCGATGATGTTGGGGGTGGAGCGAAGCAGACGCCATAGATGCAGACTCCGATGCAGTTGGCGATGCACTCGACGGTGATGCTGCCATTGAAGTTAAAATAGCCGTCGGAATTACTGTTGCCGTCGGTAAATAGAAGGAGGCGACGAGTCGAGGCCATCACCTCATGTCGCCCCTTGAATTTCAGTTTCTCTGTCGTCGGATCGCAACGAGGAAGAAGATGAAAGAGGTCGGTCGGGATTTGGGAAAGAACTGTTGGCGGTGAACTTACAGGGGGTGAAGGGATACCGACAGTCGAGTGATGTTTCCACGTTTGGTGCACGGTCTCAGCTCTCAGCTGCAACGGAACTTCCACGGAATCCGTCTATCACAAACCTAGCGTTCACACCCATAAGTGGGTAAATATCATCTGAGCTCAACGATTTTTAATTCCTTTCTGTTAGGTCTCTTTAGGGAAGAAATGCATTTCAAACAGATCCCTTAGATGGACATAAAGTTCACAGATAGGTCCTTTTTAACTAATTCCATCATTTTACTATTGGTCAAGTTTGAAAAATTACTTATTTATCAACTTCTAAAAGAAAAATTTACCTTTTCTATCTTCTATATATTTTTTAAATATTTTTCTTAAATATAGGATCCATGTTCACCAATTTTTCTGTATAATCTGTACGCAATAAATGGTCAATCAGTTTAGTTATTAACAAGAGCTTTTCACCGACTAGAGCACAAAGAACGTAGCCCTAGATCTCGAAGTGATCTCTATGTGAAGTTGGCGGTTCTAGACTTTTAAATACGGTAAGTATTTCAATTACATTAAACTTTTTAAATCCTTTATATTAGAAATTAGTTAAAAAAATATAAACACTTTACTCCTAACTTCTATAGGCATTTGCTTATCTTTTACTGAAATAGATCAATACATGTGTATTGCTCTAGCCATACAATATAACATGCTTAGGATAAGTAGTGTGATGAATTATACTTCAACTTTATTTTATCTTCTACATAAATCTTAAAATAAAAATTAATTTTATTTTATATTATACACCAATCTCAAAATAAACTCAACTTTATTTTAAAATTTTATAAATCTCAAAATAAAAATAATTCATATTATTATTTGTAACTGTAATCACACTGAATTAAACAAAATTATAATTGTTTTGATTTAATCTTCTTTCAAGCAGTTCTGTAATTTTCACGAGGGCTAATTTCATCATTTTGCCAACATTCAACGGAGCTTTACACAGAAGTACTCGGACTGAAAATGAAGAACAATACGAGGAAAGTTATCTAACAGAAAAGGAATTTAAAAACATGGACGTAAAATACGCGAACCGTAAGGATACTGAAGATAATTTACTCATGTATTTATTTATTTATTTAGATTTTGGTCAATTTCACACTACAGTAAGTTGTTCATCTCTATTCCATCAAAAATAAAATTAGATAAATTACATTTGAGTTTCTGAATTTATACTATATTGTCATACAAGTTTACCATTTTAAAATTTAACAATTGAGTTTTAATATAAGGGTAAATTACACTCAGGTTTCTGAGTTTAAAACTTAATAATATACAGGTTCAGGTTTATAAAATTATAACATCGGGGTCTCTAAATTTTAATAAATTATCAAATGAGTTTTTATTTTTATTTTTTTATTATTACTTTTTTTTAAATTATTATTATACCCCTCTTCCTCTCTTAAAACTTAAGAGAAAGAGGGAGGGGTATAATGATAATTTTTAAAAAAATTTAATAATAAAAAATAAAAAATAAAAAATAACTCATTTGATGATTTATTAAAACTCAGGGGCCCTAATATTATAACGTGAATTTGTAAGTTATTAAACTTTAAACTCAGGGACTTAAGTGTAATTATTCTTTAATATAATATTAAATCACCCCTACACCTCTCTCTCCCCCTCTCCACCCCCTCCCCCTCTCCCTCTCTCTATCTTCTAACTAGCGAGACCACTGACCGAAGAATAGGGGAGGGGAATGCACGCTTGCAGCCTTCTCTCCCCATTTCTCTTTTTTCTTTCTCTGCTCTCTTTCTTTATCTCTCATCCTTACCCTATCTCTCTTGCCTCTCGCGCTCTCTATCCTTGACAGGGAAGCCGATGGCAAAGTGAGGGCGGGGGATGCTTGTAGGCAAAGGGGGTCACTGGCCCGTCCCTTCTTTCTCTTTTTCTCTCTCTCTCTCTATGAAAAAAGGGATCCTGATCCTACCGCATCCAAAAAAGCAACATCTGAATGCTATTTCATCTAAAGGAATATAATTCTCTCTCTCTCCCTCTCTCTCTCCCCCAGTTGGGGGAGGGGAGGAAGGGCCGCCTATTGGTGAAGGGGGAATGATCAGGCACTCTGCCGAATTATAATTATAATTATTTTTATTATGTATTTTTTTCTCACACTAATTAAAAATTATAATAGTATGGATTTGAACTTGAGATCCTCTTGTTGCAAGCAAACTCCCTCCCCACTGGGTTAGGAGAAATTTCACAAAGCATTTTATTGTTAAACCTTTACTAAAAGTGCTATTTGTATAAATTTTTTTTGTTTAGTAAACTATAGTTAAAATCTGCATTTAAAAGAAGGATTGTTCGTGATCCTTCTAGTGTCACACCTGCCACCAAAAATGATAGGAGTCTTGTTAATACAAATCCAGTAGATAAAACAATATCAAAATATCAATAATCATTTTAACGCTACATACAGTTTGTATTTAGAATCAAACCAGAAATAAAATCAATCTCTACCACAATAATTTCAATATGCAAGATACACTTAAATATTATACATGAGAAATAATATCATAATCGTCTTACAGGAAATAATAACTCCATTATTATACCTCTGGACCCCAAGTTTCTCAATTAATCACCTCAAATGCCTCAATCACTTTCTCATCAGCCCGAAAGGGCCTTGGACGCCGTCGCGCCTAATCACATAATCAAGCTCGAGCTAGGCATGTGTGATCGCTTGTGAGAAACATATCTTTAATCACTATCGCCTTTAAATCATAAATACAAATACCATCTCATTACATATTAATAACATTTACATACGATATCATAAATCTTAATGGCATAATATTAAATGTAATATACATATTAATTAATATAATTTATCTTATCATTGAACTCACTGAATTTTGTCATAACATAATATTATTCTATTCAGTGATGTGAATGTATTATTTCAATACTTTTTTACTTAGAAGCCTGACAAGAGTTTCTACAGCTTATTATCTTAGAGGCCTTGACAGGAGCTGCACCTTGCATCGGAGATTCCACTTTAGGACATCAACCGGTGTACACTCCCTGCTTTCATCGAAATAACATAAATATAAGAAACTCTCTGCCCTCAAAAATTCATTAGTACCACATCACCTCATAGACAAGCATATCACATCCAATCTCTTGTTCAATTAACAGCATACATGACATAATAACATAATTTCATATAGACACGTCTACTAAAATTCCTTCGTAATTCGAAATCCACTTAATAGATCAAAACATCAACAAAAAGCATATAGAGGATTGATTACATAATTCCACCAAATTAATCATTCTCCACAATATCATAATTTCCCCATAATCTTGAAATATTATATTATATTCACAACATAAATAAACATAAATTTTAGGGAACGAATTAGCTACCGATTTACTGTTAAACACGGCTTGAAAATCCCCTAGCTTTCCTCTTCTTCCTTTTCTCTTCTTTTCCTTCTTCTTCCTCCCGCTGGCTGTGGCTGCAGCTGCTGCCGCTGCTTCTGCTAGGCTCGACGGAACAGGCAGAAGCGAACCGAGGGGCCCGGGACAGCGAAACAGAGAAGGAGAGAGAGAGAAATTTCTTTTCTCTCTCCAGCGCGGGCGACACGCAGAAGAAGTAGAGAAAGGCGGTTTAGCGGTTGTTGGTATCTTTTTTTGGAATAATTGCAATTTAGTCCCCCTATTTCCAATATCGTATAAATAGATTCAAAATCATTATTTTTAGATCAAAAATTCTTTCTTTTCAATCCAAATCAGTTTTAATTTTAAGCCTCAAATCAAATTATAATTCAATTTCTTTTAAATTCAAATAAAATTCCAGATTATCACACGTGAAGTATTTAACATAATCTAAGGGACTAGATGAAAATATTAAGTAATATTAAAGACTTAAATGTTAATAACTTAAAATAGTGGACCTACGTCATAATATAGTATGACGTCAGCGACCTGAATTTAATTTACCCAAAAAAATGTCCGCTTTAAAGAAATAAGAAATTAAAATTAAAAAGAAGGAAATGATACACCAATTAGAACTTGGAAGCATAGAGGAAATACAAGCAAACAGAAGATCATAAAACTGCCCTCAGATCAAAAAGCTGGAAGGATTCAATCTGGAGAACATGAAGATGATAAACGTCGATCGATCGGTCCGGCTAGAAGGCGCAAGCCATCGTCACGACCGCAACGCCGGCGGTGACGATCCAGCCGGCTGCGTGCACGGCCGCCGCGTTGGGCCCTGACGGAGAGTCCGCCGGTGGCTGCACGGCTGGAGACAAGCCTCCCAGAGGAGGGCCCAACGGTGTCTCTCCGGCATGATGAGCCGCCGGCGCCGGCGCCGGCTCCCGCTTTACTGGTTCTGGGGTCGGCGCCGGCGCCGGCTCCCGCTTTACTGGTTCTGTGGTTGGCGCCGGCGCCGGCGCCGGCTTTACTGGTTCTGGGGTCGGCGCCGGCGACGTCGCCGCGGCCACCGCATTGACCGCAATGAGCCCCAGCGCGAGAGCCAGAACGAAGATGATGCGAATCGCCATTGACCTTCGTTTCTTGATTCTTCTCGATCGGAAACGACGGTGGAGGCTTGAGATTGGTGGTTAGAAGGATTTATAATTATAACCGCCGGAAGGCGACGACGGCCAAGTCGTTCTACGACCTTTCCCTTCAAATCATCAATTTTTTTTTAATAATAATAATTATTATAATAATTATAATAATAATTATAATAATAATTATTATTATTATTATTATTTAAAAGAAAGATTTTAATTTCTTGAAATCATCAATTGAACGAGTAACTGCCTAAAATTGTTTTTGATAACAAAATAAACTCCTTCAAAAATTCAAATAAAATATTCCTTATTTCAAAAAAAAAAACTATCAAAATTTTTTTCATAAAAAATCTCGTTAATAATAAATTTTCATTTAATATTTTTGTATAATAGTTTTTTATAATGTCATAAAATAGATGACCAAATTAAATGGCTACAATATTATTTTTATTTATAAACATGGTAATCGAGTATTCCTCGTGATATAATATAAATATTATTATTAAAGTATTATTAATGTTATGTGTATATAAAGATTACATTGATATTGATAATTTTGAAAATAAATTGAGTTATATGATTTCTTAAAAATTTGTAAATTGTGCTGTTGAGGAGGCTTCATATTTTATCTGGTAGTTCTATATAAAATTTTCTTTTTCAAATTTAAAATTTATAATACTATAAAATATATAATCAAACTGAAAAATGTGTCAAATGAATACAAAAGGGGAACCTACTAATCTTCTCGTAAATTAATTTTTATATTACGTCAAAATTTGCAATAATACACCTGTTATAAATTGACATTTTATTTCTTATTGGCATTTAGCACGCTAGCATACCACAAATTTTGGTGCCGCGGCCTACATTTTTATTAGACTTGGTCTTGCCAGGATAAATTATATGTATTTTTTTTCTTACTTGATCAATAAGTATTAATATTTTAAATGTTTTTATTATTATGTTATTAAATTATTTCCTTCTTTACCTTTTTATGCATTTCTAAATATTGATATTGATATTTATGTTTATTCAAAATTTTAAACAAGGTAGAGAAAGATTGAAAAAACTAAATTTTAATTTTTAGCATTAAATTTCAAGATTTTTATAAAATAGCAAAAATAAAAGAGAATAATAGCTTTTTAATATACATGAACAATTTAAATAGGATAAGAAATTATTAAATTTTACACTTTTAAACCAAAAAGAACTATAAAAAGGTGGGATTTTGTTATTACAATAAAAAAAATTCTCCAAAGGGCTCTTTTGAACTGATTTTGCTAGAAAAGGTCTTTTGTTGCTAGAGAAAAATTAAAAAAATAATTTTTTATGTTATGAAATAAATTTATTTTATTATTAAAATTTTGACGATAAATTTTCAATATTTATAACAATCAATGAGTTTTATTTTTACTTATAATGATAATTCATTGAGTTACATGTAAATAAGTAACTGGTATAAAACGAATTATATGAAATGATTCGAATGACATGCATTTTCCCAATGGTAAAATTACAGCTTGAATGAGCGACGGCAAGTGAAAAGTAGGCTGAGCACAGTTCTAAGTTTTTATTTAACTCAGTTTGAAATTAATCCAATAATATATATAAATTTAGAATAATATACTTTTAAATATATCATATAAAATATATTTTTGATGGAATTACTAAATAAATACACATAATACATATAATTTTAGCAAATAAATTATATTTAATATACATTATGCATGAGTATTTAAATTAAAAACGGTTAAAAATTAAGGCTGATTTAACTTGAAAATTGTCACAAAATCAAATAGGTTTTAGTCGTCTTGAATCCAACTCAAAACTTTTGAGTTTAAATTTAGGCGAACTCGCTCAAACTCGGTTTGTCACCGACCTTAATGAAAAGATAATTGAATATTGAAAATAGCTGACAAATGACCAGAAATAAAATAAATAAAAAAATAAAAAAAATAAAATAGAAAAACAAGAAAACCTCCAGCTAATAATCCACCAAATTAATTTGAATGCTTCGTATTACTTCATGGCAACACATTTGGCAAAAAATATTTAGAAAATTGCATTTTTAGTTGATCAGCCATTGAATTGATCCTTTCTACATTTATATAAAAAATTAGGGATAATTACCTACATGGCACACAATTTAATTTTATTTATGTTTTATCCATCCATTCTTAGTTAATTACGCTATGCACACTCAAAATATTATAAAATCTTACATATACACATTTGAGTTAAAACTTAATCAAAATTTATTTGAAAAAAAATATTATGTTAGTAAATCATTAAAATTATATTTTTACTCTTAATGATATATATTTTTCTCTTCCTCAATACTACACTAAAGTGCTGATTTGTCCTAAAATCAATTCATGTCGCGGATGTCTCCTTCCTTTGCCGTCACCTAAACATTAAGGTTTTAAGATTTTCACTCAAAATATATTTAAATATCCTTAAAATAATATGATGAACGGCTCAGTTTTTTTGTAATCTAACTATAGTTAGGTTATTGAAAATTTATGATTACTCATTATAATAAAAATAAGTTAAAATGTGTGTATGTAAGATTTTATAATGTTTTGAGTGTGCATAGCATAATTAGCTAAGAATGAATAGGTAAAGCATAAATAAAAGTAAATTGTATGACATATAAGTAATTATCCCAAAAATTAACAGCAATTAAGTCCTTCTAATTTATACTTATATATAATTAGTTGAAAAATTAGAAGAATTTAATTATATATAGTTCCAAATTAGAGAGACCAAAATGCTATTAATCCTTATATTAATTGCGAAAAATAAAACAAGACTTTGAAAATTTCACTAGGCTTGTCAATGGATCGGGTCATTACCCGATTCAATCTAAGTTTTGATCTGACTAAACCTCAAAATGAATTTTTTCTTGACCCGCTAACCTACTTTATTTATAGATAAATAAATTGAATATAGATCACTATTGACTTGGCTTATTTATGTAATCTAATTTATAATTCATATAGGTATACAGTATGACTAATAATTTTTTTGTGGGGAAGCTTAAATAGAGAGTGTCACTATGATTAATTAATAAAATATTCTCGTATATTATATCATATCACGTGTTTTTATAATTCCTTTTATATATGTATATTTATAGTTTATAATATATATATATATATATATATATATTAAAATACTCAAATTCACAAAATAAACTTTTTTTATTTTTATATTAAATAATTTAACATTATTTTACAGTTGACTATAAATAGATCTAATTCAAAAATCTGAGTTACAACTTAATTTGATTTCCGACTTGAAAAAATTTGAATTGAACACGATTCAAATTGATACAGAACCTGACCTGATCTGATATATACGAATTTAAACTTAAGTTAGAGTCAATCTGACACTAATATAATCAGTTGATAAAGTACAATTGTGAATAAAGCACTAGTCGTATCTTGTTATAAGCGTAATCTTCGATCAATATTAATATCATTCATTTTTGATGATTAGACATTGTTAGAATAAAATTTTTTATTCAATTTTCTCATAATTAAATTTATAAATAAAAGCCAAATATATTATGCAATTGTAATAATTAAAAAAAAACTGAATGATACAAAAATTCACATAATTTGGTTATAAAATAACCCACTTTTGTGAGGGGATAAGATATCAAATATCTACTGTTAAGATTAAATATAAATAATAGTGTGATTTTTGATTATCAAGTATTGCTTTTTTGGGGCACGCGATTATTGCAGAAGGAATATTAGTGGATCCACAGAAGATTTCAATAGTAATGGATTGGCCACAGCCAATCAGTATTTCTAAAATGAGAAGTTTTTATTGGTTTAGCTGGTTATTATTACAATTTTGTAAAGGATTTTTCTCAAATAGCTTTGCCTTTGACTAGACTTACCCAAAAAACAGTTAAATTCGAATGGAGTGATGAGTGTAAAAATAGTTTTCAAAGACTGAAAAATTATTTAGTGACAGCACCAGTATTAGCACTCACAGAAGAAAGTAAGGGATTTCAAGTTTACAGTGGTGCTTTATTTTAGGGATTGGGTTGTGTACTTATATAGCATGGTAAGGTAAATTGCTTATGCATCTCGTCAGTTGTGGCTTCATGAGAAAAATTATCCAATTCATGACCTGAAGCTTGCGGCAATAGTGTTTACATTAAAAATATGATGACATTATCTCTATGGTGCAAAATATAAAGTGTACATTGATCATCAGAATTTGAAGTATATCTTTACTCAAAAGAAGTTGAACTTGAGGCAAAGACGGTGGTTAGAGCTGATCAAAGATTATGAATTATAAATTATATATCACTTGGTAAAGCAAATGTTGTAGCAGATGCATTGAGTAGAAGGGCTAATTTGAATAAAATAACTCTTGATCGAGTTGATATGCAGTTGATATTTGATATGAAGAGATTGTCTTTAACAAGAGTTAAAGAAAGAGGAATATTGTATTTGAATCAGTTAGTGGTGAGATTGGCTTCAACAAGTAATAGATGGGCAGAAAGAAGATCCAGATTATAAGAAGATTATTGAAAAGATAAAAAATGACTCGCAATATGAAATTAGAATTGATGATCGCGGTGTTTTAAAATATCAAAATAGGATCTGTGTATAAAAAATAAGTGAACTTCGACAAGCAATATTACAGGAAACTCATAGTTCAAAGTATAGTATTCATCCAGGTGAAGCAAAAATGTATCATGATCTGAAACAAGTGATATGGTGGCCTGGACTAAAGAAAGATGTGGTGAACGTGATTAAAAGATGTGGTGAACATGATTAAAAGATGTGTACCATACCAACAAGTAAAAAGTGAGCACCAGCAACCAGGTGGACTACTACAGCCCTTACCGATTCCTACTTGGAAATGGGAAGAGGTGGCAATAGATTTCGTTGTTGGTTTGCCAAGATCTCAACGAGGAACGAGATAATAATGCTATTTGGGTAGTAGTAGATTGATTAACAAAATTTGCTCACTTTTTACTCATGAAGACCACAGATTTTACAGATAAATTAGCAAAAATATATGTTGATCAGATAGTAAGACTTCATGGTGTGCCTATAGTTATTATTTTAGATAGAGATCCAAAGTTTATATCACATTTTTGGAAGAAACTGCATAAAATATTTGACACAAATCTGAAGTTTAGCACAGTTTTTTTATCCGCAAACAGATGGACAAACAGAAAGAACTATACAGACGTTAGAAGATCTGTTACGTCTTTCTGTACTAGATTTTGGTGGGAATTGGGAAAGCCATATTCCATTGATTGAGTTTATTTACAATAATAATTATCAGGCTAGCATTGGTATGGCACCTTACGAGGCAATGTATGGCAGGAGATGTCAATCACCATTATATTGGTATGAAGATAGTGATCGAGCTTTACTTGGGCCTAAGCTAATAGATGAGACTACAGAAAAGATAAAGAAGATTAGAGAAAGATTGTTATCTGTTCAAGACAGATAAAAGAAATACTATGACTTACATTATAGAAAAGTTAAATTTCAAGTGGGTGATCAGGTATTTTTGAAAGTTAGCCCAATGAAAGGTATTGCTAGATTCGGTAGAGCAAGCAAGCTGAATCCACACTATGTGGGACCATTCGAGATTGTTGAGAAAATCAAAGTGGTCGCTTATCGACTAGCTTTACCATCCCAGATGTCCGGGATACATGATGTGTTTCATGTATCTATGTTAAGGAAGTTTGTTTCTGATCCAACAAAGGTGATGAACTTTGAACCAAATGTGCTAGAGTTAAGATTTAATTTGAGCTATAAGGAGAAACCAATGAAGATCTTAACTTAGGATGTGAAAAGACTAAGAAATAAAGTAATTCCCATGGTTAAAGTGCTTTGGAGCAATCAGACAGAACGTGAAGCCACCTGGGAGATTGAAGCTGATATGATGAAATCACATCCTGAACTTTTTCTGGAATTTCGAGGACGAAATTCTTTATAACAAGGGGAAAATTGTAACGCTTAGGTATATATTTTTTTATTTATTTAATAATAAAACTTAAATTCAATTTATTATATTTATAATAGTCAATTAATTTTGGATAACGATCATTTGAATTTATTTGAAATTCAGATAAGTATTAAAAAGGAATTAATTTAAATTAATTATTATAAATTTTAATTTTTATTCTTTAGGAGATTTGACTAAATAACCTATTAGAATAATTTGGAGTCTAATAACAAAGAAAAGAAATATTTTTACCGTTTCTTTTCTGCCGTACTTGGTAATTGTTGGCCCTACGGAGAGAGTGAGAGTGTTCGGCCAAAGGAAGAGGGAAGGAAGAGAAGAAATTAAGACGATTTTGCAAAATTCTTTTTCGTGGTCATCTCGAATCGTCTACAATATGAAGATAGATCGTTCCGAAGTCTAAGAGGGGAGATTCGGAGGATTTCGGCAAGGATTCTAGAAAAATTATCGGAGATTTTGTCATGATGAATAAGAGGCAGGCGTACAATGATATTTATCGTATATAAATTTGAAATTATAATGAAATGATATAATTTAAGTTATATAAATTAAATTACATATTTGTATAAAATAGAATGAAAAATCTATAAAATTTTCTCTATTCTGCATTGCATTTTCATTACAAATCAATGATTATACTCTTGTTTGGTGGTATAGATTAAATTAATTTTTGTGAGCGATAATTAAAGTCATGAATTCTGATTGAAATGATTTAACCTGTAATTATTTTATTAAAATACACATATGATATGTAATTTATTGATTTCATCAAATTAATAATAATTATTTAAATTCTTTGAAATTTATGTGTCAGCTAAGATGCATGACAGAATGCAATAAAATAATAGATAAATTTCAATTTTTTGTATGTATTTGAATTATAGAATAGTGATTATAAATGTATATATATATATATATATATATATATATATTATATATATATATATATATAATAGAAATATATATGTAATATTCTAATCATTGTAAGAAAAACTGTTAAAATTATTAAAATATTCGTATAAAAAATAAAATCAAATACCTAACATAAATATAATTAAATACATTTTGTGTTTTTTTTTCAGATAATTGTTTGTTTTTCACTTTCGATGAATTAAGATTTTGAGAAATTTTAAATCACACAATAACATATTTTCTTCAATTTTTAATGTTTAAAATTTTTTATTTAATTTAATTTCATCAATAATTTTACTCTTTGACGTATCATTTTAATTTTAAATAATAAAATCTATTTTAAAATTTATATAAATACTAATAATAATAAATAAAATTAAATACTTTTTGAAAAATAAATTAAATTCCATAAATTTTATTTTTAATTGATTTTGGATGTCATCAACTCATTTAAACATTGATATTTTGAATTACTTAAAGTTTTTAAAATCCACTAACCTTATGTAATTCTTATTTCATTATATTACTCATTAAAATAAGTAATAAAGTAACCTAAGTAGTTTATTTTATTTCATTTATTTAAAAAAATATATAATACTTAAATTACCCATTTACCTCTCATTTTATATATAAATGAGAGAGAATTTAGTTTAATATTTTCTTTCACAAATAAAAACTCTATCACGTTTAGTACGAGGACCAAAATTATGATTAAAATAGTACTAATATAAAAATAAAAATAATAAATAAATAAATTTTTATTATATTTTACATAAATTTTAATATAAAAAATATTTTTTTATTTAACATACTTAATTATTTTTAATAAAATTATCAATTTTATTTCATGATCAAAATACTTTAATTTGAGTATTTTGGTTGAAATAAAGTTAATAATTTTATTAAAAATAATTAAGTATGTAAAATAAAATAATATTTTTTTTATATTAAAATTTATTTATGCAGATATAAAAGATGAGTTGCGTTTATCCACTCCCTGTAATAATGAGCCTGAATTGCTAAATAACTCACCTAGTATCTGCTAGTGGATCGAGGAAATCACCACAAACTTAGTAGAGGGCCGATTGCGTCCTAAGAACCAAACAATCACCAGACGAATTCGGAAAAAGGCGGCCATATATAATTCACGAAGAGAAACTCTCCTATTCATACTTTTCCTGGCCCTTGGCAAATTGCATAGAACTAGAGGAAGCGAAGTGCGTCCTCGAAGAGATCCACCACGACCATGAATGCATTAAGTTGGGTTGGTTGGATTGGTCAAACATTAAATCGAAAAAAAGATTAGATTCAATTTTGAAATTTAAGAAACAAACCAACCAAATAAACTATAAAAAAAAACTTAACCAATCAAATAAAATTTGATCGGTTCGGCTTAGTTTAGTTAAAACCATAATTTTCTATTTATATAATTGATTATCTCTCAAAACTCAAAAAAATTAAAATAATATAATATAATGGTACAAAATTTCACAACTGCAAAGACTAAGAACATACATGACCCAAAAAATGAATATCATAATTTAAAAAAAAATAATGAATATTAATTTCATGTAATTTCAGCAAAATTTATTTCAAGAGAAGTGCACAATTGTCAAATTCATGCGTAAATATTTCTAATAATTTATATGTTACAATATAATTAAAATTATATATTTTACTTTATTTATGTATAATATACCTAAGTTTTTAAAACATAATGGTTCTTCAGATTGTGATGAAAGATGTATATTTAATAGTTTTTTGCGTAACTGAGATGAAGTCAGTTTCTTGGGTATAATAATTATCTTTTTATGTGATTTTTTCGATAATTGAAATGTTGAGCGACTCACAAGTAATTTTTTTAATATATGCCTCCAGCATTTGTTCAATCGGCCTTCTTTTTAGATATATATTTTTTGCCAGAAACATACTTCAAAATAAATCTAAGAAGGCACGTGTACTACTCAAGTTTGATGTCAAATTATGTTCAACAATTATATTCAATCATTTATGCTGCTAAAAAATTTGTGATGAAATGATATTTACTCACAAAAGAAATTGTTTTTGTTCAAAACTAAGCTTAAACTATGAATATCGCATATTATGGTATATTTTACTTATTTTTCATTCAAATTATTATAAAAATATATTATTGGCTTTTATACATAAATTGTCAGATCCTAAATATTTAAATGAACTTAATTTTCAAGGCTAGCCCAAAAGTAATTGTGATTAAAATGGAGATAAGAAGAGGTAGAAAGTTAGAACACGCGTGAAATAAAACCAATATATATATATATATCATTTAGGAATACACATGCGACTTTATTTAGAGTTCAATATGAGAGAGATACATAAATAAAATTGATACATTAAAGTCCATCGTGATCAACTTTAAAACTAACGAGTTTCACGGATGTGATGTCCAAGTTCTTAACATGTAAATCAACATGAAAACCAGGCCGCATAGCATACAATATTTCTACTGTTGCTGTAATATCCTTGCGAAGCAGACCCTTAAATTTTGCATAAAACCGCAAAGAGTTCCTATCGAGGTCGAACAGCATACCAGCAACAAGCGCCTCGGGAGAGTGGATGGTGCCACGAGTTTTGCCATGAAATTTATCGAATACCTTAAATCCAATAGAGCAGATTTTCTCCACAAGTTCTTGATCTTCACGTATTGAAGTATAATCATCGGGCATCTTTGACATCACCGGCACGACGCAGCAGAGAATGAGTACGGGGACAGCGGTGTGGGAGAGGAGACGACTAGCCATGGATATAACTATTGAGGAGAGTAGAATTGAAGGCGAGGGAGGAGGAGGCCTTTTAATATATGGAGTAATTAGAAAGATTGCTCCCACTGTTTTTGTTAATAGGCAGCTGGGGAACGAGATCCATAAACTCAAAAATCAATGATTTTTGATAGGATCTGCTGAAGATCCAATTCAGAAGACTTCGCCGGACTGGCACTGGGAGAGAAACTTTCCTGCTTTGCTGGCTAGCTGATTATAAAAAGACGAGATGGTATCTGATTTTTTGCATTTTACATTTTCAACCTTTAAATTTTCATACATAACAACAAAGCCAAGCAATAAACAAGTTTTTTTTTTTAACTTTAATAATAGTTTTGCTTTTATATTTATTTGATTTTGATTTAATTATAGATTCAAATACACTATTAATTTAAGCCGGTACTTCCGTCAGTCAACTTATGCATATATGATGAAGTTTTAAGTAGGCATTTTAATTATAAAAAATTATACATTTTATTATAAAAATAAAATATTATATATATCATATTAAAATTTTATTAAATTATAAATTTTATAATATTTTTTTGTATTAAATTACATTATATTTTAAATCTTTAGTTTTAAAAACTTATAATCTAAAGTATTAAATTTTATATCTTAAATTACTTTTACATGAAAATTATAATTTCAATTATACCAAAAATTAAAAAAATAATCATCCATTAGGCTTTTCTATAATCTCACATGATTTGAAATTATTTAAATAATTGTTGAAAGATACTGCTAATAATTACTGAAAGTAGGAAGAAATTATAACTTTGAAATTCAAAAGGAAAAACTGCAGAATTTCGGACTATCATAATGAATTGATGGTCGATCGGTCTGTGAGGGAACTTCTCGGATTGAGATTAAACACTAAAAACAAATATTCATAGAAAAAGTTACGATAATTTAAATGAATAGATGTCAAACTCATCTCGAAAATGGGTCAGTTGGGGGTGAGTCTTCCCTGGCTTGGTACCCTTATAACCTGTTTGGCGCGAGGACCAAAATAGTACTAGTTTAAAAATAATAATAATAATAATAAATTAATTATTTTAATTATTCTACACAAATTTTAATATAAAAATAATATTTTACTTCACATACTCAATAATTTTTAATAAAAATATAAATTTTATTTTACATCTTAGATCAAAATACTCGATTTGAATATTTTTGTCTAGAATGAAATAAACTTGATCTTTTTATTTTACATTATTGAGTATATAAAGTATAAAATACTTGTTTTGGTCCTCTCGCCAAACAGGGCCGGATGATAAGAGATTGGGAATGAAAGGATTCTGTGTAGAGAGTAGGGCTGTTATTGATTTAATTTTGATTTGAGCTGATATCGGCTCAAAATCAAATTGATTAACTCAAAATCAGGTCAAAGTCAATTGGGTTCGACTTCAAGCAGGCTCGAGTAATTCTCAATCGGCTTTGAGTCAAATTCGAGTCATTTTTGAGTCGACATGAAAAAAATAACTCAGTTATTTTTGCGAGCCGATTTCAAGCCGGTAGGCTCGGCTCAAGAACAGCTATGTATATATTATAACATACCTATATATTATATACATATATCATAAATATGTATTATATATATATAATTTTTTTTAAAATCAAGCAGATCTCGAGCTGAGCCTAGTCCGACTTAAAATTAGCTCGAAATTATTATCGAACCGAACTTTTAGCTCGTTAGTCGGCTTATTTAGATTGACTCGATGTCGATTCGATCTAAATTAAATTTAACTTTCGATCAATTTTTGATCTTCAATCCACATGAACACCAAGAGATATTAATAAATTTGTAGTGTGTGTGTGTATATATATATATATATATATATATATATTGTTGACGTGAGATGTACGGAATTCCAAGAAATACAGAGGAAAAGAGAGTCACGAGAGACGGCGGCACGCAGTGAGTTAAGCCTGATGACTGAGGCTTAGATGAGATTAAAATGCATCCAGAGCAACACACAGAGGTTTAAGGTGGTTCAGGGAAGAAATCCCCTACGTCCACCGAGCAGCCGGGTGATTGACTTCACTAGAGAAAGTAAAAGAAGTCGAAAAGGCCAGTACAATGTGCTAACAGAAGAAAGAGAGAAAAAATAGAGAGAGAGAAGAGAGAGGGAGAGAGCTTTCCTTTATCTCAAGCTCTCGTTTACAAGGGTGATAGAAGAACTCAGCTTTCTGGGAAAAAGGTCCTCTTCCCTGCTGTTCCCCCTCTCTTTGAAGTCTGTTCAAGGGTTTTTATAGGCAACGGGTGGTGCAACTTCATCCTGTTTTTATGGAAAAAAAATGAATAAACAAATGCTGAGCTCATGCTGCTGTCGGTCTTTGAGGGAACCAATAGCAGCAAAAAGAGAGCTAGGCTTTTTGATCTTAGTACTGCTTCTAGGGATCCGTGATGGCTGAAGTATGCGGGTCCTTATTTTATATGTCTGGAAAAAGTGTTTTGTACAGGAAACAACGCAGTCGGGCCATGCCGACTGTGACAAGTGCAGCTGAGGAATATCGTTATCGATGTTTGCTAGAGATGAGCCTGGATCGTCGTAGACGAGGTTTGACTGAACCCGCATGGCCGAAGTTTGACCAAGATTTGAATCCTGCGAGAGTGAAAGTAAAAAAAGAAGTTAATGCCACCTGGAAGCCACGTGTATGGTTGGGATGCAGCGCTGGAATCACGTGTTAATAATAATAAAATATTTGATTATGTTTATTATATGACATAAATTACAGAAATATTCATTCACTTTAATAGAAGATGAGACAAATCCCCAACGGGGATCAAATGAAGGCAAACTATGGAGCAATCAGCAACAGGGAAATTAAATCAAAATATTCAATTCAATTATTTTAATTTAGAATGTGAAATAAAGTTTATATTTTTATTAAAAATTATCAAATATCTGAAGTAAAATAATTTTTTTTATATTAAAACTTATGTATAATGATCAAAAAAAAATTATTTATTATTACTATTGTTGTTTTTTAAACTAGTACCATTTTTATTCTGATTTTAGTTCTCACGCCGAACAGGGCCTAAATTAGCGCAGGCCTAAATTAGCGCAAGTGGCACATTATTTGATTTATTATATATTTAAACTACGAGTGGCACATTAAATATTTGATTTATTATATATTTAAATTACGAGTGGCACATTATTTTCAAAATATTTAAATTTTAAATTAAAATTTAAAGATAATATTAACGCGCATAAAGTGATCGAGTAGGTTGTGTAAGATACATAACTTAAATAAGTCGAGTAGTCTTGCATCACTTATCAGGAGCATGTGTGATCATGTTACAAATCTTAAAATTATTGAATATAACTAATAATATCTAGGATCGATTGTTACGTATATAAGAATAAAAGTGCACAATTTTTTTTCTTATGAAGCGAGAATAGTTTGTAATCTTATCTTTAAATAAATTTATAATATCAACGATTGATTGTCACACATTTTTTAATTAGTGTTATTTAGCTGTACATTTGATGGAGGAACGTAAAAAAAAAAAACCATGATGTGAACTTGCATGATTGTAATAACTAATTTTTTTTTTTTTTTTGATGGTGAGATTTCAACATGAAAACTCAATTTTGAATGATATTATGGATTACAGCTGCAAAAGAGAAAAATAAATGATTATTCACAAAACTTTTTGAAATATTTAAATCATATATGAATGAGAAATTCTTTAACTTTCTGCCAAAAAAAAAACTTTAAATATATATATAAATATTTAGAAAGACTTTGTCCTTCACCTGTTTAGTTTCAAGATTATTTTAATTATATTTAAAATTAAATTGATACTTAATTTTTTTTTTAAAAAAATAAAATTTTACGATATTTTATATAAATTTTAATATAAAAAAATATTTTATATAATATCATCAATTATTTTTAATAAAATTATTAATTTTATTTCAAATTTTTAATAAATAAAATATCAAAATCGTGCCAAAATAGCTTTGGGTCCAATCGTATAATCGATTTTAATGTTGATATCATTAATAATTTAATTGAGTTAAAACTTGAAATATAATTATCAAATGTTCTTATATTCGGATTATTTTGAAGTTTAAAATTTTAATGTTTTCAAGTTTAATTATTTTTAAATTCATAAATGAGTTGAAACTTTTTACTTATGTTACTAAATTATTTTCTAAAAAAATTATATTACTAAAGTATCTTTCACCAAATGATATTAATTTATTTTTATTACTTGAAAATTTAATGAGCATGCATGATAAATGCTTGATTAATTGAGTTTAAATTTGATCTGATTTAAATACGATTCAATTGTCAAACAAATTGACCAGATTAAAATTAAAATTTGATTCGATTAATTCGAATTTAGTTCGAACCCAACTGGCCTCGTTAGTAACAGTTAATTATAAATTTATTTCGTTTGATTTTAAAATAAAAAATTCATGCCCCATCTATCGTTATAAATTCTAATTTAATTAATTTATGACAATTAATGAAGCTACCTACTAGTTAGTAGCAACAATTCAAAAGTATATTGTTAAAAAAAAAAAAAATCAAAAGCAAGAAAATTTCATTAAAAATATATATACATATATATATATATATATCACATAAATTTAAATATATCATATTCATACGTCATTCACAAAATTTATTAAAGAATCAATTAATATTGATATTCTTTTACATATTAATATTAATTTTATTTCATATCCTATACTAATATTCAATTCGAATATTTTAGTATAAGATACGAAATAAAATAGATATTTTTATTAAAAATTATTAAGTTTGTGAAGTAAAATAATATTTTTTTATATTATAATTTATATAAAATAATTTAAAAAATTTATTTATTATTTTTTTTAAATTAATACTATTTTGATCCTAATTTTAGCACTCAAGTCAAATGTCAAATAGAGCGTAATAAAATCTTCAATAATTCCGCCGGCTTCTCGGTTACACTTGAAGCTAAATTACCTTAAAACTATAAACATTCAATTATTTTATTATATTTATTTCATATATATTATACATAAATATTTATATTAAAATTTTAAATTTTATTTTATTTTATACTTTATAAAAAAGTTAACTTTAAAAGATTAGTTTTATTTAAAATTTTATACAATCTGAAATAATTATTTTTATTTTTTAACATAAATTATAATATTAAAATATCTTTAATTTAAGTGATAATTTAAAATAATATTATTTATTTTATTTTTAAAATGATTAAAATATTCTCAAAATCTTTCTCTAGCCAAACGACCTCCCAATGCAAGACCTCCTCAAAAGTTACAGGAAATAATTTTTTTTTATATAATTATCTAGGCATATTATCAAATAAAATAATTATTTTTTAAATAATAAAATATAATATAAAAATAACATTAAACTAAATACATTCTAAAAATTCATATTCAATTAGGAACATAATAACTCTTTCGCATCTCAATTACTCCTATGAATTGACCCCAGTCCACCGGCTTTGAAACTTGACTACTAATTGAGATGTGCTTATATTATGTTTGCAAAATTTTCCTCATTTGAGGCATTTGTGAGTTGATTATTAGCCCTTTACACGACTTATTATTGAGTTTATAAATACTAAAATTAATATTGGAATGATGCACCTCATCGTATTAAAAGATAATTTGCTCTTTGACATCACAATGCAGAATGTTAATAGAAAGATAAAGCCGAGAAATGCTGAAAATAAGTGAATAATTAAAGTTTCAAAACTATTGGCCATGTTTGGCGCGAGGACCAAAACAGAACAAAAATAGTACTAGTTTAAAATAATAATAATAAAAAAAAAAAAATTATTTTACTTATTCTACACAAATTTTAATATAAAAAATAATATTTTACTTCACAAACTCAATAATTTTTAATAAAAATATAAACTTTATTTCACATCTTAGATTAAAATACTCGATTTGAATATTTTGGTCTAGAATGTTAAATAAAGTTGATATTTTTATTTTAAATTATTGAGTATATAAAGTAAAATAATATTTTTTATATTTAAATTTGTATAAAATGATTTAAAATATTTATTTATTTATTATTATTATTATTATTTAAATTAGTACCACTTTGGTCCTGTTTTGATCCTTGCGCCAAACAGGACCTTACCTAAATTTTTTTAATCATTTTCTTCCACCCAAATAAAGCTAAATTACATACAAATGTAAATTTTTATTCAACAAAATGCTATTTAAAAAAACTAATCCCATTGTAAAATAAAGACCAACCTATTAGGTGTAAACAAACAAACAAAATAAGAATTTGGCTATTTAAAAAACATAACAAAGTTTTAAAATAAGAAAATAAAATAATTTTTATTAATCGTATGTATCTATGATATCAAAAGACACAATCTAATGTGAACCGTGGATCAACTAGATTTCTTTATCACCTTTACTACTCTTAAACTTTTAAATGCACTTTACTTGTTTTTATTTCTTATTTGATAATAAAATTTAGTCGATCTTCTCTGTCTAAAAAGTAATTTTGTCGCTTAAGAAAGTCGTTAAAATATAGCTATAATAAGACTTTGGATAACAATAAAAGGAGCAAAGCCTTATCATATTTTTCAAATTTCACATTAATACTAGAAAATTGTAAGATTGTCATACTAAACGCATTCATATGTTATAAGAAATCATGTTATTGTGTGTTTTTGACATATAAATTTATTGTAATTTTTTTATATATTAACAAATGATCAAGGTTATTATAAAGTATGTCACCTTCGATTATATTTGATTCTTTCACGATCGAATTTTTCATTCATTAATTACTCGTCTTGATTATTATCATATTTTTAGAAAAGCATCGTAAATATAAAAGATGGAGCCAGTTAATTCGAGAAATAAAAGTAATAAAAACTATACAATCACAAGAATTCTAAATTTATTTGATTTAGGTAAAATTAGTGAGAAAATTTACTATACAGAAAACAGATAAAATAAAAATCTAGCACTAAGCACCTCAGTCTCCATTCATAAATATCCATGTAACTGGGCCTTCTTTTAATGGGCTTACTAAAGCCCATTAAACGTACGCATCCTAAAGGAATAACTAAAACTTTATTTTTTTTAATCCTAAGACAAGGCAAAATCTCACCTCCCTTAAAAATTATGGTAATATCATTTATTTTAGAGCTTTTTAATATTTAAATAAGTTCATTTATCACTACATTAGAAGAGCACCACTAATCAAACTTTCATATTAAATCACATAAAATATAAAAGTAAAAGGAAACGCACATGATTTTTACATGAAAAGATTCAAGGGATAATTACCTACATGCCACACAATTTAATTTTATTTATGCATTACTCATCCATTCTTAGTTAATTACGCTATGCACACTCAAAGTATTACAAAATCTTACATACATACATTTGAGTTAAAACTTAATCAAAATCTATTTGAAAAAAAATATTCTGTTAGTAAATTATTAAAATTATATTTTTACTCTTAATGGTACATATTTTTCTCTTCCTCAATACTACACTAAAGCACTGATTTGTCCTAAAATCAATTCACGTCTCGGATGTCTCCTTCCTTTGCCGCCACATAAATATTAAGGTTTTAGGATTTCCACTCAAAATATATTTAAATATCCTTAAAATAATATGATGAACGGCTCAAATTTTTTGTAATCTAACTATAGTTAGGTTATTGAAAAATTATGATTACTCATTATAATAAAAATAAGTTAAAATGTGTGTATGTAAGATTTTATAATATTTTGAGTGTGCATAGCGTAATTAATTAAGAATGGATGGGTATGGCATAAATAAAACTAAATTGTATGGTATGTATGTAATTATCCCAAGATTCAAATTGAAAAAAAAAACTATAGTACATAAAAGCTCAAGTGGACAAAAAGAAGATGAATGAGTAACGTATAAATAAAGCTAAATGGTGTATAATTATCTTTTTTTTATATATAGATGCTTCAAAACATTATTTGAATCCACTTAAAAAAAAGAATATATTATTAGTACTGTTCATTAAAGACATTAGGAAGACTAAAAAGAGATTTAACAATGAAAACTTATTGCCTAGATGAGTTAGTTTTTACCATATTATTTTCTTATGAAAACATAAGTAAGCTACGGAAGAACTTGACCATTAGAAACTTTTATGTTAGAGGAGTCGATCTTGATTATATTACTACATATTTTTTATTTCTGCATAAGTATAATAATACAAAGAGAATGAAATTAAGGTGTTTTATATTCTTGTGAGAAATTGTCTGAATGATAGAATAATAGCATCAAATGGAATTTGCAAGTAAGGCGAGCTTGAGGAATGCCATCTCTTCCCCCTCTCGCTCGAATGAATTACTCTGCTGTCATGTAGGCAAAGAGGGGCATTAAAATATGTGATGAGTTATTACAAACTTCAGAACATCTTGCTATTTATATATCTAGAAAGCTACACGTCTTATGTAAAAATGAAATGTAATAATAAAAATTTTAAGAATTCAGTCAAACAGAATAGTGTAGTTAAGTCTCTAATTACGTTTGTACGACATAAAAAAATTTTTTTTAATAGAACATAAAAGAAGTGTTGACTTAACAAGCTCAATTCAAAATTAGGGGTGAGATGATCAGAATTTTCAGTCGAGTCGAGCATGAAATCAAATTTGACTTATCTCAATTTAATTTGAATTTAAATTAATTCGTGTCAAATTATTTATATGTATATATATTTTAATTGTATATTATTATTTATATTTAGTGACGTAGAAATTTGGCTTCCAGCTGAGTATTAATTCAAATATGGGCCCACTACAATCAACAAGTCAAAGTCAAACTCTTAGCCTTACTCAAAACTCGGACGTTGACCTCGACTAGCGGAACTAATTTCTCTCTCTCTCTCTCTCTGACACTTCGTCTCTCTCTCTCCCTCTATCTAGCTCTCTTGCTTCCGATCTCGCTCTCGGCCACAAAATTGTTCAAAGGGCTGTGAACGTACGCAGAGATGGCAATGGGAAGGTGGGGTACCGGGGAACGAAATTGCTAGCTAGAGGAGTTCGTATTGAATAAATCTGCTTTCTTCTTCTAATTCTTCAATTACAACCACCATAACAGAGACGCATAGTTCAAGAGAAGGTCCACTGACAGATCCTAGATCTCTGCTTGCTTCCAGTGACATAAACTAAATTTCAGTCATGAAGCGACCGAATCGCTCAGGTACGTAGAGGAGCTCTGTTCCAAGCGCTTCTTCTTCCGTTCCTCTCTCGTCGGCCGCATTTCCTTGTTATTAGTTACGGTATTTTCGTGTTGGATTTCCCACTGCAGGGCAAGACGAGGTCGACGGAGATGAGGAAGATGAGTTGCTTTCAGGGGGAGCAACGCCGGCAGCAGGGGAGAAGAAGCGGCGGCTCTGTTTGGAGCAGGTGCGGGCTTTAGAGGCGTGTTTCGATGTGGATGGCAAGCTGGATTCCGAGCGGAAGGTCCACCTCGCTCATGACGTCGGACTCTCGCCACGTCAAGTCGCCGTTTGGTTCCAGAACCGCCGCGCGAGGTGGAAGACGAAGCTGCTGGAGCGCGAGTACGCCGCAGTCCGGTCCAGCTACGACGCCCTCGCAGCCGACTGCGATTCCCTTCGCCGGGATAACGCCACCCTCCTCGCCGAGGTCAGCACCACCCTAGGTAGCTATCAAAGGTCCCACTTTTATGGATTAGTCTGACGGCAAGTACTGCTGTAACAGATAAAAGAGTTGAGGGCTATGACGGAGGGAAGGGAGGCATCTGAGAAAAAACCTCTACCGCCAGCTCCGGCGTCGGATAGCGATTCTAGCGCCGCGCTGAACGGCGAGATATGCAGAATACCTTTCGTTGGAGGGAATCCACTGCTTCCGGAGCCTGATCGCCGGCAGGAAGATCCGCAGAGCCTGCTGGTGGCTGGTTTCCCGTTTGATTTTCAGCTGTGGGACTTGTTAGAGGTGGAGCAGAGCCTTTTCTCCGACGAGGAGCTCTGCAGCGATTTCTTCCCGGATGAGCGTAACCCGGCCTTTTCCTGGTATAACTCCGGCCGCTGGAGCTAATTAAATGATCAAAAAATGCCATCTTTATAAAAATGCTGCAAAAAAAAAAATGTTCATTTTCTGCGTGCAAAGCTTAGTTTATGATTCATGAATCTGTTTATCGTTAAAGACATAACAGTTTGCTGACAACACCATGAAAATCGTTTTCAATTGATTGATTTTTTTATTTTTATAATATTCAATTTATATCTGCAAGTTTCAAAGTTATGATCTAATAATAGCTGTGATCATGCAGCCAAGATACTGAAATACTCTCATCTTTAATTGTATCCTCACAATATTATCCCCTAAAAATCATCTCAACATTATATAAGGTTACCATTATACATATATATATATTATATATATAATTTTATTAAAAAAATATTAAATCTTTTACATTTTCTTCTCACAATGTTCTGCAAGAGTTACTAAAATTTTTATAATTAAAGGGTCTATTTATTTGTAAAATTAAATTTAAATAGAAATATTTTTTTATTGAAAATTGTGAATGATATGAAATAAAGTTAGTTATTATATTATGGTATGTGAGAGATGTGATATAAAGTTAGTTATTATGTTGAGATATGTGAGGGATATGATATAAGTTAATTATTATTTTAGTAATGTCTATAAGATGTGAAATAAAATTAATTTTTAATATTAAATTTTATGTGTGATGTGAGATACCTGATTAAAATTAAATCAAGTTAATTTTTAACGGCCAAATAAATGAAACCTAAAAGATTAATTACAATAAATATTTATGACTGATAATTCATTTATATAGGTTATAAAACTCGATCCAAGCCAATAATAGGATATACGTTGTGTATGGTACATGATTTACATAAATTATATTTATATTATTGTAAATTGTTGAAGCGGATATAATTATAACAAAAGTATACCCCTATTTTTCATAATTATCAGTGATCATAATTTTGAATAAGCTTCGATTTAAGATAATTTTACTATCAATGAAAAATCACACAATTTTTAGTATCAGTTGTCGACTATTTTGTTGCATCATCATAATTAAATTTAATAGCATAAAGATAAATATTTATAGTCATGCATGACATTCAAGCCCTAAATATTGTATTTAATGATGTCTGACTCAAATGAGCTTAAATTTCTTCTCTTGATAGAAAATAAATTGATATAATTTTATACAACGTGTCAAACATGTTGGTGTTTTTTAAGAAATGTACGTAAAGTAGATTTCCTTCTGTAAGGTATTTAAGCAAACGTCAAATTTGAATGAAACAAGCATGAAATTTTAAATCATCAACTTGGCTTTCCTTGTGGACTCAATCAAGTGTTAGCCAATTTTTCGAATTAAAAAAAAAAAAACGTGTTAAGTCAATTCTTACAAGAAAATCATAGCTTCGGGGTTCGCAATTTACGAGATAAATGTTCACATTTATTGTGATGTCAGTGGTTGAAGAAGGCGGGGAGTGATCGCCTGGTAATATCCCAATAGAAAGAAACAGCTAGGCTAAAATGCGGCTCATAGCAGGTTTTTAAGCTGATAAATAGTGATAAGAGAGGCACAAGAACGAATTATTACACATCAAAAAAGAAAGTAGATAACATGATCTTAAATAATAGAGACGCTTTTTAGGGTAAAACTATAAGACTAATGATGAGAAACTCCTCCTCAGTTAAACGTGCTTGTGTTGGAGTAGAATTAGGATGAGTGACTTTCTGAGAAGTACTTAAATTATGTAGTTTTCTAAAATTATAGATCCAAATATTTTTATATTTGGATCACAAAATGTTACAATGATGATCAAGAAAAACTGTAATGTGATTCTAATTTCTTATCATTTGAAGGTGATAAATATAGTTTCATATTTCAATTTTCTTTGTTCTTTTTTGATTTGATTCGTTAATCATTATAAAACTGAGTAGGATAGTGAAAGATTAAATTAACTTTATTTCTTTGTCTTAATTAGTAGAAAGCATCTATCCCTTAGTCTAATTAGTGTATTTGGATGTTATTTTGAATGTTTTGTTTGATTAAGTTGATATCTTGGCTAATTGCACGAGGTCTTTGAGGTAGGAAAATCATTGTATCTTAATTTTTTAAAATATTTAATTTAAATTTTATATTTCTTGAATGAAATATATATACATATATATTAACAATCAACTAAGTCTTAATCCACTAGATGTGGTTAGCTACATAAATCTTTTATTTTCATTGTGCTCTATTAATTAACAAATTTTTATTTAAGTCTAAGTAATTAAGGTCACTTCTTATAATTCTTTACTATATTTTTTTCTCTCTTTCATTTTGAATATGAGCAATATCTAATAACTTAATTTTTCTAACTGAAGCTTCAATTAATTTACGATTTATATGTCAAAATTATAACACACCATTGCCGGGTCCTAAGTCTCGAATGAAAAATACGGAAAGTCGTGTTAGCTACATAATCGACAGTTAATGTAAAATTTATCAAATTAATCATGACATTAATAATAAATAATAAAAAAAATATTTTTTGAACAAAACTCTCACCTCTTTTCTGGCTCCTAGGCTCTTTTATTTTTTTCTTATCACAATCTCTATAGTAAAGGATTTCTCCAACCATCATTGGTCCACAACTCCACATGCATTAATTTATCCAAATGCTTCTAAAGAAGTTCCTCAATAATTGTATAACATCCATATATGTTTAATTTATGATCCTCATGAGAATGAAGTTAGTCGATTATTTTGCACACATAACAACTCTAAATAATTTTAATTGAGTGATGAGAATGCCTTTTTCTTTCGAGTTTTGTAATATTCTCAAAAGGATATAATTTGATATACTTTATGTATTATTTTCTATTTTATTATATGATCTATGCCATAATTTTATGAGAATGATAGTTGACTAAAAAGAAAATATTTTAGTGAACCAATCTTTAGGATTTTGTGTTTTAAAGTTTATGAGCTATATTATTCATAATTAACACGTAGATTAAGTAAAGATCATTGAATATATTAAATTATTATTAAGTTAATCAACACATAAATTAATATCCATAGCCATGATATGGAGGAGCATCTACTCAGTTATTTAAATATTTTTTAGAATAAAAATTTATTTTTAGCTATTTAAATCAACAAGCTAATTAACAATCTCAAATTGTGAAATTGACCGTCTCCTAAATAATTTTAAATTCGTATTATAAGCAGAATTAAACTTTTTATTTACGTAACACAATTGCCATGTAATAATTTTAATGAAATTTAATATAAATTTTATAAAACTTTTATAATTTATAAAATTTGATTCTTTAAAGATTGTGATCTTTATGGCCTTCTCAATTAGTTATTGTTGACTTAAACTACACTTTGACTTTAATCTTGGCCGGAGCATAAAATTTTTGGTGCAATCGGAGAAAAAACGTTATACATACATATATATATATATATATGAGAAAATTTAATTAAAAAAATTAAAATAATTAAGAAGAACACATTAGATTTGTGTGAAAAATATAAATTTAAAAAAAACTACAATCATATCAAAAAACAATTAACTATTCATTAAGAATTTATAAGAAGAAAATACAAGAATATATAATCACAGTCTATCATACTCTAAAATAGCTCTCAATATTCAGAACATGTTACGTTCAAAGTGTTGCATTGCTCTTTCTATTCTCCCCAAATGAATGAAACGATTTCTTTAGGCATCTAAGCGAAAAGGATGGGACATTTTTCGTCTCCTCAAATTTCACGGAGCGATCTCTTTATTATGGTGTCATTTTGATCATAAAGATTTCAATAAATATTATATACTCTGTATTCTATATATATATATAGTATGCATTTATTAAAGAATAAAACGTATGTAAAACCTTTTCAAAAATAAAAATAAAAAAAAAATTGTAAAATGCATAATTGTTAGTTAATTTAAGATATTGGACTTACGAAATACATAATGGTTTTTTTTTTAACTCAAAGGGCCGGCTTATTTAAAATTTTTAATTTTAATTAAATTTAAATTAAATTTTAGATAAAATTATGAATAATGTAAAATAAAGTTAATTATTATATTGAGATATGTGATCGATCAATGTGATATAAATTAATTATTTTTTTGATATGTGTGTAAGATGTAAAATAAAATTTATTATTTATTTTGAATTATGTGTATGTAATGTGATATATTTGTTTACAATTAAACTAATTTAATTTTAACCTACCAAACAAATAGTCTCAAATATTTTAAATTTTAATGAGCCAAAAATATAAATATCACTTTTTGAACCATACGAATAGATTCGAGTTGAGCTCGATATAAACTTTATCTTAATTTAAATTTAATTTGTGTTTAAATTAAATCTACTATTTATTTAATTTCGAGTCAATATTTAAATTAAATCAAACTTAATTTTTAGTTTAGAACAAAAAAGGCTTTATTTTTCATCTAATTTTTTGATTTATATTAAATTTGTATGTAATATATATTATATATGATTTTTAAGTTAAATATATATATTATAATATATATATGTAATAATATATAAATTTCTTAAACATACATCTTATATAATGGTGTATAAAATGTTTTAATTTTGAATTAAACTCTACTCACTCGAAATTAACTCGAAACCCAATAATTTCTTTCTGCCGTAAATAAAGTATCAAGTCGAATCTTTATATTTTATTTGCTTTACCATGTTTTTTTAAAAAAAATAAAAAAATTACGTACCTCCTTTTTGTTTGCTTACTTTGAATTAGTCTAATTTATTGAATTATAATTATACATGCATAATTCACAAGAAAAGCGATTGGAAAATTAAACAGCGGGCAAAAAATTAATAAAAATTAATAAAGAAGTAAAAATTTAAAATTTGACCAATGAAAGGATTGCATTAAGAATTTTTGGAAAACGAAATGATAAAATTGCTAGGGATAATTACCTGCGTGCCACACCATTTTGCTTTATTTACGCATTACTATCTATTCTTAGTTAATTACGCTATGCACACTTAAAATATTACAAAATTTTAGATACACATATTTTAACTTGTTTCTATTATAATGAGTAATCATAATTTTTCAATAACCTAATTATAGTTAAGTTACAAAAAATCTGAGTCGTTCATCATATTATTTTAAAGATATTTAAATATATTTTAAGTGAAAATACTAAAACCATTAAAAACATTAAGTGTAAAAATATAATTTTAATGATTTACTAATAAAATATTTTTTTTTTCAAATAAATTTTGACTGAGTTTTAACTCAAGTGTGTGAATATAAGATTTTATAATATTTTGAGTGTGTATAGTGTAATTAACTAAGAATGAATAAGTAATGCATAAATAAAAATAAATGGTGTGACTTGTTAGATAATTATCCCAAATTGCTATCATGAGCGTCCGAATATAATAACTGCTTATTTTTATCCTTCTACTTGTGTAGATATCAACAGAAGATGTAAATTACATTAAAAAAAAACAGAAAATAAAATTTCAATATTAAAATCTAAATAAACTAAGGGTAAATTACACTCAGGTCCTTGAGTTTAATGTTTCATAACGCACAGGTTCATATTTTTAAGATTATAACATCGGGATCCCTAAGTCTTAATAAATTATCAAATGAGTCCTTTTTTATTTTTTATTTTTAAATTTTTTTAAAATTACCATTATATCCCTCCCCCTCTCTCTCCTCCCGATCGCAGCGCACGCGCAAAACCGCGTGGCCGCCGGTAGGTCGTACACGTTGCGCAACTGCGAACCCGCTGGCGGCCACGCAGCCTCGCGCGTGCGCAGGGATGCGATGCGGCCGCTGCCCTCCGGACCTGCTGGCGGCCGCGCGGCCTCGCCCGTGCGCAGCAATTGGGAGGAGAGAGAGGGGGGAGGAGCATAATAGTAATTTAAAAAAAATAATAACAAAAAATAAAAAAAAAACTCATTTGATAATTTATTAAAACTTAGGGACTCCGATGCTATAATGCTGATCTATGCGTTATTAAGCTTTAAACTCAAGGACCTGGATATAATTTACCCTAAAACTAATTACAAATATATTATCGATGAAGATTCATGCATGCATGGAGTGAATTGACGAGGAATTTTAGGAGGGAAAAATCTAATTCATTGCGTAATTTGCCTGAAAAAAATAGACAAATAATAAAAAAAATAAACTAGAAAGAATAACAAGGGATTTTATATGATTAAAAACGATCTTCCTACATGAGTTTGAGTGATAAAGAGATTTTATTATATGAAAAAATTAACATGGTTCATCGGGAGAGTACAAAATATTTTCTAAGTAGAGCACAAAAGCATAATATTGCATGGATATCTAACATCTAAAGATTTGAAGTCATTTCTCTCATAAAAAAAAACTTTTATTTTATAGTTGAGATAGTTGTCATATATATATACTAGCAAGAGATTGGTTATAGGTTGAAGGTTAGCTCATAGACAAGAGAAATCACAGACCAAAAATAGTAGTCACTAGTATGCATGGTGGTGAACAATTAAATGAAAAAAAATGACAGTGAAAATTAACTTCATAAAGTTTAACCTCGTGTTTTATATCGTTGTCTAAAGAGCTAATAAATTCTAGAAACTATATATGTTGAATCTCTAATTAGGAAGAGCACCATGGGATCGAGCATCATCTAAAAAGAGTAGTGAGACATCAATGGCCTTACAAAAATAGTCTAATCACGAAAAGAGGGTCACTCTTCATCTGTTGGAGAATTAGGGAAAGAAATAGGAATCCTGTTTGAATTCAAATAATGCCTCAATCCAATTTATTTTTTTACGATTAACAAGGAGAGCAGATCTTGGCTGACTAGTCACAAAAGTAAGAATCCATATGCACCATTGATCAAGGAAATCGAAGTGAAGAAAAGCATCATATAGTTGAAGTCCAGACATCCCGTTGTAGACCTACTTTCTGTCTACTTTGATATATAGCTGTGTATACGTGCATGAAATTTTGTAAAATTGAGAAACTTCTTGAATTGAGGTTTGATTTTTTGGCTGTTTTTCTTGTTGAGAAGTGTGAAATCCTTGAATCTACTATGTATTCTTTGTATATGCCTTGAAGCATTGGCTTAGCTCAACCTTTGATGGTCTATTAATTATCTAGTTTTAAAAGTCACATTAATCAACTTGAAGTACTAGATAATAAATGTTAACAAACTTTTGGTAATATAGAATTCATATTAAACTTGAGTAGTTAAACATAAATTTTTATTCCAATACTTATACTTGCATCATTATGATTCCCATGAACAATATTGAAGTCATATAACTAAACTAATATATATAGTAGTTATCTACATAAATATTAAATTATTGAATTGGACGTACGTAATCATCTAAGTATTTATCGTCAAATCATTTTAGTAGTTTAAATAAATTCGAATCATGTCAATTTTTGGGCTCCAAATCTAGTCATATGATTCCACCTATTAGTGAGTACATTTTTATTTGTTTCTATTTTGCATCAAAACTTAGAATTTATATATATATACATACATATTATATATATATATATATATATTATTATACTATAAGTATATAATCTATATTAGGTTAATATATATGTATCTCTCTGAAGCATGCAAGCAAAAATATTACAAATTGTTTCTCTCTCATAGCCTACCAGATTAATTTATTAATTCTTCATCAAATTATTTTTAAGAATTTACTTTATTAATCAATTAATTATTAAATCTGTATATATATAAATTATTAATATAATAAAATAACAAGAAGAAATAAAGAGAACATCAAACGAAGAGATCGATGTTAATTAAGCGAAGAAAACCCGTTTGGAGGAAGGTTTCTCCTTCATGGTCTTAGAATGAGACAGCGGACCATCTCCTTCCTTCTTTCTTCCGCCGGCAGCTCCGCCGGCAGCTCCGCCGGCAAAGAACAACTTGTACCAAAGCTTCCTCCCCTTGTTTCTCTTCATTTTCTTCTTCTCGATTTCCTCCTTCACTTCTCTTGCCGGAAAGGCCACTGATTGGCTTCTCCTTAAAGGATCAGACGACTCCCCCTTGAGCAGCCGAAAGAGCTTCTTCGTGCCGCGGCTGTCGCGCGGCGGAGACGGCAACGCAGCCGAAGAAGCTTCAGAATCGCAAGAAGAAAGAGAAGAGGATGAGGCTGCCGACGACGAAGCTGAGAGACGGGCGAGTCTCTCCCTCAGGCAGCTTGGGCAGACTCCCTTTGCCTGCCTGTGATTCGGGTGCCTCTCGCACTTCCCCTCTCTCTCTGTTCTTCCCATCTCTCTCGCTCACCGTCTCTTACGCGTTCTCATCTTCGTTTCCTCCATATATACATAATGAGAAAGGTTGAAGGAGGAGATCTGGAGAGTTTCTGCGATACTTCTTAGTTGGACTTTCGACTCAAGCCGGGCGGTCGGATGGATCAGATTTCGATCCAACGGCTACGCGTGAAGCCCGCGGCGGCCCGAGGCGGCCCGGAGAAAGACCGACATAGCGGACGCTCAGGTCGGTCTTTCCGTCTCCACGTGCGGCGTGCGCGTTGACAAAGTTGCACGTGCGCGTGACAGGTAATCGGCAGCTTACACGTGTGGCTGGTCCGGAAGACACGTACGAGAGGAGAGCATGCATTCAACGTGCGTTCTGGATTCGCCGGTGTGGGTCTAGCTCCGGGGTCGTTTGTCTGGTTGCGTCGGCAGTAACGTCGCAGTCCATGCGGTCGGTTGTGCCTGCGGTTCTGGTTAATCGTTACGTTGAGACCATGATGGGCTGCAGGGTTTGTTAATAGATAATAATTTATGCTGCGTTAGGAGGAAGCTTTTTTTCTTTTTGTTCTTTTTTTTAGGGGCATTTACATATATAAATCTTAATTCATCTTGAATTACATATTAAATTCTTTATTTTTTAAATTTAAAACTTCACCGCCTAAATTATTAAAAAATAACATATCTAGGCATTTCTCATAAATTTTAAAAGATTCTTTTTGTTGATTATAATTATTTGGATATTTATTACAAATAATAGGTATATACAAAATATTATGAACATATGCAAAATATTATATATATATACAAAATATTATTTTTGGATGATTTAGGGGGTGAAATTGTAAAATTAAAAAATAAAGTGTTTAATATGTAATTCAAGATAAATTAAAAGGTATGTATGTAAATCTCTCTTTTTTTTAATATGGGCAGCGTTTGGAGGAAGCTACGTGATAGATTTTTTTTATTTGACATCAAGAATAAAAGATTTTACTTCAGCATAGTTATAGTATTTCGCTAATTTTAAATTTTAAAATTTATATTTGTCAGCTTTAAATTTGTTTTTTACAAGTAGCATATTAGCATCCTCCAAATCAAATATTTCTAAGTAGCATCTCATATTTAAAATATAAATTTACAGGCAACATATTCATATTAACTTTCATTTGCTATATCTTATTTTAACTCTTCTAACATTAATACATGTAACTAAGATTAATCTAGTCTTTTATTTAAGAGCTAGATTTACCTTTTAAATGAAATTTGCTATCAATATTTTTATTTCTATTTTTTTCTAAATCTCTCTTATTTTAATTTTTTGTTCATTTATATGATCGTTGTTTTTTTTCCATAGCTCTATTATTATGAATCTTCTTGAAACGGACTAGATGTCGTCTTGATTACATGTGTTAACTACAATTGAGTTAAAGAAATGGTAAACAGAAGTTAGCATTAGGGTGCTGACTATATATAATTTCACATTCAAAATGAGGTGCTATTTGTAAATGTTATAACTTAAGAGATGCTACTTATAAATATTTGATTTAGTGAATTCCTCCTCTAAAAAAGGCTTGTTTGGGATGACATGTAAATTTTTCTTGAACTTTTTTATATAAATTTAACTACAAGAAATAGACATTTTTAACAAGAAAAATTTATCAAGAATAAAAAAAAAAAGTATATTAAAATAGCTATTTAAAAACTACTTTAACAAGAGTTTCAAATTTTACTATAAAATTAACAAAAGATATAACAAAAAGGAAAAATTTTATTGTTAATTGAAAGAAAGTGTGATGCCCATGGTCGAAGAGGGTGGGGAGTGATTGTCAAGTGGTATCATAAGAGAAAAAAATTAGTAAGGCAAAGTACAACTCTTGTCAAACTTCTAGGCCGAACAATGAGTAGTGAGAGGGGCACAAAAATAAATTATCTCATATCAAAAAAGGAGGGAGATTCTGGACTCTATAAGTAGATAACATGATCTCAAATTATAGAGACGCTTTTTAGTGTAAAACCGTGGGCTGATAATGAAAAACTCCGTAGTTAAACATATTTGGGTTGGAGTAACAAAAAGATGGGTGATCTCCTGAGAAGTATGAGTGATCTCCTAAGAAAGACTAATTTTTGCAAAGTTAAAGAGGATAATACATGTATATTTGGATTATATGATATTATAAAAAGCCTTTATAGTTCTTCTTCTTAAATATTTGAGAATTTTGATAGGAGCACTTACTATTACCTATGAAAAATTATTAATAAGATATGTAACAAAAGCATTTCTAATTTGTGATTCTATTTCATAAAAGTAAATACCTAAGTTAGTTTTAAATTTTTTTAATCGAGGCATTTTACTTGCATATTGGATTAAAAATGTCGATATTTGTCAAATTTAATTTAATTGATTGCATTTTTGCAAAGCCCTACAAATTACTAAATTTAAAATAAAACAATTTGAACTTGCAAATGACATCAAACTTTTAGATGTTTTAGCTAGCATTAAATTGTTCAAGTGATTACGAACTTTTTCTTTGCGCTGCTTAAAATATAAGTTATTTTGTGATGTTCTTCTAGCTAAGTAGGAAGGAATTTGTTTAAGAATCAGAAGGTAATAAGTTTGAACCACGGTATTATTATAATTTTGAAATGAGGTGAAGAAAATTACAATATTAAAGAGTGGGATAAAAAGTGGGGTAATTTCATTTAGGCCTCTGAGGTTTATTCGACTTGTCACATAGGTCTATGATTTTAAAAACCTGCCCAGACAGGTCCCCAAAATTTACTGTATAGCTCATTGTGGTCCTTCTGTGACAGTATCCGTTAAACACTGTTAAAATTATGAAAATATCATTTTTTACCTTTCCATATTTTTGGTCTCCGGTTGTCCGCTGCGATGGCGTCCGCGCAGCGAGCAGCAAGGACCAAGGGTACAATTGTAATTTCACATTAAAAAAATTGGGTAAATTACACCCAGCTTGAGTTTAACACATAATAACACGCAGGTCCACTTTTTTAAAATTTAACATCGGGGTCCCTGAGTTTTAATAAAATATCAAATAGGTCTTTTTTATTTTTTTTTATTATTAAGATTTTTTTAGGATACCATTTTATACTATCAATTCTTCTCCTCTCGATCTTTGCCACACCGCTCTTTAGAGGCTATGTTAAAGTGAGATAATATAATAGTATATAGTTATATGATATAATATTGATATATTTAATATTATTTAATAAATTATTAAATTAATAATATAATATTTAATTAAATATTAATAAGGTTTCAACTCGGTTTCGGCTCTTTTTTTCTTAGATTTTTAGAAAAGTATATCTGAAGATAAATTTGTATTCTCTCAAAGCTATAAATAAGGGTAATAAAAAATCGTATAAATTCAAAATTTAAAGAATAATAATAATCATCTTTAACTCATAACCACGTCCCTTGGATATCTATGGTTTTGAATATATATATATATATATATATATATATTATATAATCTTAAATTAATCAATATTCAAATTAATTAAATTATTTTTTATTTTTTTAATACGAAAGTTGCCCGCACACCGGGCGACTTTTTCTTAATAGAAGTCACCCGTCCGCCGAGTGTGACTTCTAAATTTAATTTGTTAAATTTTTTTTAACTAGAACTATATTATTAATTAATTAATTAAAAATATCAAATTTAAAAAACATCGTTTCCAAAAGCATCCACAGTTATAAAATAACAAAATTTGCAACGTTGACTATTGACTTTCATCGATTTTCCAACAAATTTGACTGCACTGCCCTCCGTTTGACTTTTGAGGCCATCCTTCTGGCCCGGGCCCCGAATTTCGCGGGTAGCTGCAAAACCCAACGGTCTTCCAACGCCTTTGAAGATTCCCAACCGCCGGCCTCCTCTCTCTTAGGGGTGTCAGGAAAAGACCCGATCCGATACCCCGACCCGAACCCAACCCAAAAAAATCAAGTTAGGGTCAACCCGATTTGAAAGCAAATTAAATTTGGGTTGAAATATCTGACCCAAAGAAAATCGGATTGGGTCGGGTTTGACCTGAAAACCCGAACCCAACCCAAGACATGCTCCCCGCACATGCATTGATAGAGTGATGCTAACGAAGATGAAGAAAAACCAAAAGCGGGTCTGTCGAATTCGAAGAGTTAGGGCATGTAGTCTCTCTTTTGGAAGTTCACCGATAAAGAATCAGAGATTTCTCTACTACGGAAGACTAGAGTTCCTCCTCGCCAATGTTGCTCCTTGCCGGCGACTCCTCTTTAGCTACGCTCTCTGAAGAATCTGAGTCATTTTCTTTACGGAAGACTAAATTTTCTCTTTGAAACAACGCCTCTTCTGCTATGCTTTCTAAAGAATCAGAGTTATTTTCTTCATGGAAGACTGAATTTCCTCCTTGTCAACTGTTATCGTGTTCTTTGTGTTGTTTCCCCTTGAGCCCCTTCATCGCATAGAGAACAATAAACAGATCGGCTAAACAATCGGGAATGACATCAATGGTGGGCGTAGGAGGTGGCGGCAGCTAGCAGAAACATTCAGAGGCTGCCGGAGGAGTGCATGTCACATGCAGTATTCCCTCCTCTCCGCTGAATGCTTGCCTATTAGAGGTGGTCTCCCTTGCTTTACAAGCAGCCTCGATGTCCAACATCATTTGGGAGCGCTTCCTCATCTATTGCAGAGAGATTTTCTTGCGAGTTGTCGATCCCTTGAAATTCACCTCCAACAAGCATCTATATTTCCGCCTATGAAACCTCGTCCTTATCGACGGCATTAAGATGGTGCTTTGTCTTAACCTAATCGATCTTTTCTTTCTGTTCGTGCAATTTCATTGATTTGCTTCATTATTCTACTTTTTTCTTTATTTGGTTTGCTGCTTTGTGATGGCAGAGTTTTGCGTTGGATACAAGACAGGGGCTAAGTGCTTCATATTGTCTGTGAGGAAGCTTATGATTTTTTTAGTTGATACTCTCCGTTATTGGACTTGGAATTGTCACCCTGAGTTCAAGTTTGTGATTATCAGATTGGGTCGGGTTGACCCGAACCCGACTAGGTTGGATTCGGGTTGATGATTCGACCCAATACTAACTTTGGGTTGGGTTCGGGTTGACTCAAATCGGGTCGGGTCATATTTGAGTCTGACCTGAACCCGACCCAATAACCCAAACTGACATCTACTCTCTCTCTCTCTTTTAACTGAAATAAATCTCGGTCGCCGTTCAACAATTAACGATAAGTCGTCACTTGAAGAAACAGATCTAAGAAATGAATTAATTAACAAAATCACGGTCCCGGCGGCAAGAACCTCGGCCTCCTGCTCATCGCCCTGGTGGCAGCGGCTGCCGTGCTGCCGGCGGCGGTGGAGTCCCGGCGAGTGGTGCGACTTATCAACAACCGGATATGATTCTGCCCTTGCATGCACCACCAGTGCATGGTCCTCGGCGGCTCCACCCGAGAGGAATGCGCACGTGCCTGCAACGAAGGCTGCATTGATGCCGGCTACCCAGGCCGGGCAGGCTCTAGGGATTTCTGCGGGCTCTGATCGATTCGCCATTTACGTGCTCATTCAAGGAAGCTCTAGCTGTGCATCTTCTTCTTCTTCTTCTTCTTCTTCTCTCTACTGTTATCAAGCTTGATATATTTAACTAATTAATTAATTACCACGTTTGGAGATGAATTATATTCATGAAATTCAACCTTAAATAAATAATTTTAGTGCACTTCTTTTTGTGCATTAATCAATTAGCTGCCACGATTCAACACCTGGGTGTGTTTGTTTGTAAGGTTAAATTTAAGAAGGTTAAAATTAAATTTGAATGAAGATATTTTTTTATTGAAAGTTGTGAATGATGTGAAATAAAGTTAGTTATTATGTTGAGATATGTGAGGGATGTGATATAAAGTTAGTTATTATGTTGGAATATGTGAGGGATGTGACATAAGTTAGTTATTATTTTAGTAATATGTGTAGGATATGAAATAAATTTAATTTTTAATATTAAATTTTATGTGTGATGTGATATGCCTGATTAAAATTAAACCAGGTTAATTTTAAACTCCTAGGCAAACAGGGCCCTAGTACTAGTACTTACATGATCAATTTCTTCGTTCTTTCTTTCTTTTTTTCTGATATAATTGTAATTGTTAATTGTTAGATTCATAATGTTATTCTTCTATACATGATGAAATAAAATATTCGATCCAAGAAAAGTACGGCCTTCACAACTGCTTATAAAATATGAAATTACACAAAAACAAGTATAATATGCTTAATCATAAGGTTTGTATGTGATATATCATAGTAAGTACTGACTGCTCTAAATCCAAACACAAAATTGGCCATCCATTTAAAAATGTTGCATCAGTTTCAACTTAGTATGTCAAATTAATACCGATTGGCCACAAATAACAGGTCTTATTTTTTTTCCAAGGTTAAAACAACGGTTATTAGAGTGGGGCCGAATCGGCCGATTAGACCTTGATCTAACTACTATATACCTATTCGATTTGTCCATAAGATTGAAGTAACGATTTCATCGGATTGAACCGCGGGCTAAAAGTCGGTTTGATTGTTGAACCAATAAAGTTCATGAAATGAAGAATGAATTTGAGAAATGCTTATAGTCTTCTGATATTATATTAACTTACCTCTTGTTTGATTATGAAAACTTTAGTTTTTTTTTTTTTTTGAAAATACTGAAAACCTTAGTAAAAACGGAGGAGACGTGCTCGTAATGAAAACACACTCTGTTCAGATGAAACAATTTCTAATTTACAACTAAAAAATGCACATCTACGATTGAAAGGAGAAACCAACAAGAAGAAAGATGAATATATTCTTGTAGCTCGATCACCATCTCTGTGAATAATGGCTGCTCTTCCTCCTGATTATGTCGCTAAAACTCCTTAAAAATTGCCTACTCTTCTTCTGTTTGCTCCTTATTGAATACTTCAAATTTGCCTCATCATCCATCATCGTCCTTTCACCATCATTCTCCATCGTTCTCCACTGCCCGACCCGCCGGAGCACAGGCGATAAGCTCTCCGGCGACCTGCCAACCCTGCTCCTCCCAGACTCCATGCCGCTACTGGCCGTGGCTGCCAGCAGTTTGCGGCTTCGCACACCTTGAGACACGCCATCAAATGATAAAGTATGCTGGAATTATGGCAGAATGGGTCGTCTAAAAAGAAATTGTAAAATCCCAAAGAAAGAAAGCTGGAGTCAGGATGAGGAAAAGTCTATGAATGCAACTATTAAGGAGAATCTGAATGCTCTAGTATTGAGTGTGGATAGTCCTATCGAGTCATGAATATTAGACTCAGGTGCATCATTTCACTCTACCTCATGTAGAGAGCTATTGCAGAATTTTACTGGTGGAAAGTTTGGAAAGGTTTATTTGGCAGATGATGAGCCTTTGGAAATTGCAGGGAAAGGTGATGTACAGATCAGGACTTGGAATGGTTCTATCTGGAGATTGCATGATGTAAGGTACATTCCTGGACTCAAACGCAATTTAATTTCTATTGGTCAATTAGATAGCATTGGGTACAGAACTATATTTGGGAATAGTTCTTGGAGGATTGTAAAGGGTGCTATGGTTGTCGCAAAAAAAATAAAGAAAGGCATATCATACATGACCGATGGAAATATGGATACTATTGATGTTGCCAGTACAGAAGAAAGCTCAAAATTATGGCACTGCAGACTTTGCAGACTTGGCCACATGAGTGAAAAAGGAATGAAAGTGATGGAGTTAAAAAGTTATCTACCAAAAATAAAATATGTGGATATTGGTCTCTGTGAAGATTGTGTTTTGGGAAAGCATAAAAAGGTAAGCTTTACTAAAACTGTAAGAGATTTGCGTGCATGCAAGCTAGAGTTAATCCATACAGATGTTTGGGGACCTGCGCCAGTTCATTCTCTTGGAGGATCTCGCTACTATGTTACTTTTATTGATGATTCTTCACGTAAGGAATGAGTTTATTTTTTAAAAAGTAAATCGGATGTCTTCAGCACTTTTAAGAAGTGGAAAGCTGAAGTTGAAAACGAATGTGGTCTAAAAATCAAGTGCCTCAAGTCAGATAATGGTGACGAGTATGACAGTAAAGAGTTCAAGGTATTTTGTGCAGAGAATGACATCAAGATGCTGAGGATAGTACCAAACAGGTCACAACAGAATGGAGTTGCTGAAAGAATGAACAGGATGTTAAATGAACGTGCTAGAGCTATGAGGCTACATGCAGGTTTGCCTAAATCCTTCTTGGCAGAAGCAGTCAGTACATCAACATATTTGCTCAATAGAGGATCTTCAGTTCCACTGAATTTTAGTTTGCCAGAAGAGAAGTGGACAGGAAAGAAGGTTGATCTTACTCACTTAAGAGTCTTTGGTTGTCTCTCATATGTACATGTTGATATAGAGAAGAGAGATAAGCTGGATGCTAAGGCTAAGAAATGCTACTTCATTGGCTATGGAGGTAATCAGTATGGCTACAGATTTTGGGATGAATCAGATAGAAAGATTATCAGAAGCAGTGATGTCACACTTGATGAGAGCATTGTCTATAAGTCAAAGCTGAAATCTAGCAATACACCAAAAGAAGAAAGTGAGATAGAGCTGGAGGAAATTTCAAAAGTAGTTCAAAATGGTGAACTTGAATCTACTACTATTGATTCTGAGGAAAAATCTGGACCAGAGGTGACTTCTCTGATACCCACCTTGAGGAGAACGAGTAGGATCCCAAAACCTACTCAGAGGTATTCCCCATCTTTACATTATCTGCTGCTGACTGATTCTAGTGAACCAGAGTGTTATAGTGAAGCAAAGCAGGTAAAAGATTCTGTCAAGTGGGAGTCAGCCATGCATGATGAGTTTGATTCTCTGATGAAAAACAGAACTTGGGAGTTATCTCCATTACCGGATGGGAAGAAAGCTCTTCAAAATAAGTGGATATACAGAATCAAGGAAGAAGCTGATGGTAATAAGAGATACAAGGCACGATTGGTGGTGAAAGGCTTTCAGCAGAAAGCAGGTATTGATTATACAGAGATATTTTCACCTGTTGTTAAAATAGCTACTATCAGAGTATTGTTTAGCATTGTAACTGCAGAAGACTTGCACCTAGAACAGTTAGATGTAAAGACTGCTTTCCTTCATGGTGATTTGGAGGAGGATATCTACATGGCACAACCAGAAGGTTTTCAAGTATCTAGCAAGGAAAATCTAGTATGCAAATTAAAAAAGAGCTTGTATGGTCTCAAGCAGGCTCCTAGGCAGTGGTATAAGAAGTTTGACACATTTATGTGTAAAAAGAATTTCACTTGATGTGAAATGGATCACTGCTGCTATTTTAAGTTTTTTGGTGATTGCTACATTATATTGCTGTTATATGTATATGATATACTCATTGCTAAGAGCATGGGGGAGATTTGTAGGCTAAAACAACAGTTATCAGAGCAGTTTGAGATGAAAGATTTAGGCGCTGCAAATCAGATTCTTGGGATGCGAAACACAAGGGACAGATCTGATGAAACTCTTAAATTATCTCAAGAAAAGTACATCTATAAAGTACTTGAGAGATTTGGAGTCAAGGATGCAAAGCCCAGAAGTACTCCATTAGGAGCTCATTTTAAACTGACAAAGGAACAATCGCCAAAGACAGATGAGGAACGAGAACACATGACGATGGTACCATATGCATCAGCGATCGGTAGCCTTATGTATGTCATGGTGAGTTCAAGACCAGATATTGCTTTTGCAGTGGGAGTTGTGAGCAGGTTTATGAAAAATCCAGGCTCAGAACATTGGGAAGCTGTCAAATGATTACTTAGATATCTCAAAGAAACTACAAGCATAGCTCTTTGCTACAAAAGAGACAAGGTCATACTGGAGGGATATGTAGATGCGGATCTTGGTGGAGATCTGGATAATAGGAAGAGCACCTTAGGGTATGTTTTTACTCTTGGAGGAACTGTTATTAGTTGGATGTCAAGGCTTTAAAAATGTGTTACACTATCAACTACGGAAGCTGAATATGTTGCTATCTCAGAGGGTGAGTAAGAAATATTTTGGTTAAGATGTTTTCTGAAGGAGATAGGCAAAGAACAAAATAATAGTATTCTATTCAGTGATAGTCAAAGTGTCATTTGTTTAGCTCATAATCCAGTGTTACTTCTTCCCTTAGATTTGGATCTGCTAGTCTTATTTTTTTGAAAACTTCTACTTCTGCCTCCATTTGTGTGCAATAAAATTCCTGGAGATTCTCCAGATTCTCTTTTACTAATATCCTCTCTAAGAATCAACTCTCGAATCTCCTGAAGTTTCATCTTTTTTTGACCAGATGAACTACTCATCGCTGTGACTGTAGTGCTCCAACTCTCAGGTAAAGAAGATAACAAAATAAGCGCCTTTACTTCATCATCAAAGTTTATGTCAACTGAACTCAACTGCGGTGTGATGATATTGAATTCATTGATGTAATCTGTGACAGAAGATCCTTCGGTCATCTTTAGATTGAATAGACGATGCATCAGATAAACTTTGTTTGATGTCGAAGGCTTCTCATACATATTGCACAAAGCCTTCATCAAACCTGATGTCGTCTTCTCGTTGATAATGTTGAAAGCCACATTTCTCGCCAACGTAAGTCTGATCATCCCTAGTGCCTAGCGATCTATAAGATCCCATTCTTTTTGGATCTTATTCTTTTTGCTTCATCGATTCTGGATTTTCATCCACTAAGGGTAAATATAACTTCTTTTGATAAAGCAAATCCTCTACCTGCATCTTCTAGAATCCAAAGTCTTTGTCGTCGAATCGATCAATCTTCACCTTTGCATCCTCCATCGCGTGCTCCCACTATTTCGATCAACCAAGCAATGTGAACTTGGCTCTAATACCAATTGTTGGGAATATGATCTCGCTTGGCAACACAAAACCCAAGATAATTCTCAAAACAGATCAAAATCACAAACTACACAGAAGATCTGATGCAAATCTCAGAAGAAAGAAGAAGAAATAAGAGAACACCAATTTTACGTGAAAAACCCCAAATTCAAGAAAAAACCACGGCTGCACTAGAGAAAATTTTCACTATTCTTCAAAAGATCTCCAGAGAGAGTACAAAGATCTCTCAATCTCACCCTCTCAAATTCTAGAATAGCTCACAATGAATCAGACTTGTATAAGATTTGACGTTTATGAGGTATTTATAGAGAAATCTCATAACAAATATGAGATAAATGTGGAAACCTCATAATAGATGTAAAAACCTCATAACAAATATTTGTTATGCCAACTATTTCCAATTTTTATGTTGTAGAAGATCCAGACTCCATACTCCTATCAGTGCTCTGCCTCCGCCATTGTTTTCCTGAGCTCGGACTTAGCCTGGTTGGACTCCAAGGTGACTTCTTACAGCGCCAGAGCGAGGTCGTCCATGGCCTTCTTGCTTTTCCCCTCGGCCTGCAGCGCTAGCATGAGGTTATTCCGAAGCTTTGGGATCTCGTCCGGTCCGCCGCCGGCGTTGGTGATCTCAGACGTGCTGCATTCGTTCTCCATCTTTCATACAGTCTCATGAAGGGTGTGTACCTCCAGCTTGGCTTCTTCCAAGCAGATCTTCGTGTGCTCGAGCTGCTTCGTTTGGGAGACGAGAGATTCCAGCATTTTTTTTTCTCTGATTCTTTTGCCTTGTGAATCTCGTACGTCTTCAAGCAATTCTATCACTGTTTTGCTTTCAACTCTGTTTATCCTGTCAGATGCCATTATCTTCTTCTGCATTATCTGTATCCAGATCTTGAAGAACTTAATTAGATTGGGTTTGGAGAAGATGAATGGATTAATGGATTATTGAGGAAACAGTATGTCATAAATTAATCAAGGAACAGCGCGAGCTCGGTAAATTGAGAACAGAACTGAAAATCGAATGGGTATTCCATGTCTAACCTGAAAGATGCATATAAGCTGTAAATGAACCCGTCCGAATTCAAGCAGGTGAAAGAGGAAGATGATCAATGATGTCTTCACGCGAGAGAGAGAGAGAGAGAGAGAGAGAGATCTGCGGTTTACTATTGGTGCAAAAACCTTCGGTTTGGATCAAATTACACACTGTGCGATGAACGGGCCTCGGCCCATTATGTCGGCCCATTTAATGGACAAGCAAAGGCTACGTTCAAGCAGAGTTTATAACAGCATAATAAACAAACAGGATGCCTCCAAAATTTGGCATCTAAAAAGTTCGCTTTCAAAATGAATTCGATCATTTTTTTTTATTGGACGGTCACGGTCCGATGGTAAATGGACTAATCCTTTCACATATTCATTTGCATACACACCGTCCTCTTTATATATAGATAGTAAATTTCAAGATAAAAATAATAATTATGATGAATGCGTAGAATAAGTACATAAAGCAATTTCATAAAGGGAAATGCTCGGAAGAGTTCAGATGTTGAATTCTCAAATGATAATTTGAATATTAAAGTTTCTCACAATATAGAAAACATAATAAAAATCAACCCACATGGGAACAAATCCAACAAAATGAATCTTTATAGCCAATCCCTCCCTATAATGAAATGTGAGTGAAGATGTAAATGAATATAAAAATAAATAACAATAACAAAAATTTTCTTTCATATATTCGACATAAGTAATATCCAACTGAAACTTTCATCAAAGATGAAGCCAGAGTTTAATCACGGATCGTACCATTACTTTCATCACTCTTCTTTCATACTCATGACATTTTGGTTTACTGATTTTCAGAAGTTTCTATTGTATTGTTGGCGTTATATCTTTCAACAAATACTTTCGGTCATGTTTTTTATTATATAATATAAAGTAGTTTTGATGCTCTGCCTTAATCACTTGTAATAATCAATAGAGATATAATAATATAAAATTAATAAAAGGAAGATGTTTGACTGATCAATTAATCGACAGGTAATTTTTGTTTTTATGTTTAAATACTTTTTAAGACCACGTTTAGTTCGAAAAACAAATTTTAAGTAAAAAAATATTTTATTTTATAAATCTAGTAAAAATTATTAATTTAATATTAAAAAATTTATAAAATATAAATTAAAACTAATTTTAATATTTATTTTTATATTTAAAATAAATTAAATTTTTATAATTAAAATTTATATTAGAAAAAAAAAATGGAATCAGAGGAGTTCTCAGTTTCAATTAATGAAAAGAGCGATGCTTTTACATCGTGGGAGACCTGCACGGTCAAATCCTGGTCAAAAGCCAAGTTTTAATATGATTAAATATTTAAATAAATTAAATACCACGGGGAGCGATCTGTCGCTTTCTTTTTTTTTCTCTCTCCATCTGATCTGGCGATCCGTCGGTTTCACGGTCAAAAAATGCTTCAGTTGTCCCTCTCTCATCTTCTAGCTTAACCGGAACCCATAAAAACACTAATAAAAGTTAAAATAAATAAAAGATTTTTTATATTATTTTGACAGATTTTCATAGTTTTCTACTATTATATCTTAATTCATATTTTTTTTAAAAATTATTCATTTAGGTTCCAATCCTGAAAGATCCTTATTTTATTTTACTTTAAAATTTTTATTTTATATTTTACAAATTTATATGAAAAATTTGAAAATTATGAACTGAAATATAATTATAAATAATTATAAAAATCTATCAGTAATTGCCTTAAAATAAATTAATAATCTTTGGCGAACGTCATAATACCAAATCAGTCCGTCTTCTTCCTCTTGCTTCGGGTTCAGTCAGATTCATCACCGAATCCCCCTCCCTCCTTCCTTCGTAGGAATCAGAGCAAACGTCTAATGGAGAAACACTGTCGCTCTGTTTCCACCGCTATCCCACCCTCCTTTTCTTCCCCCACCACAAACACCACGACCTCCGCGGCGGCCGCCGCCGTCGCCAGCTTCAGCTCCAACCCTAGAAGCACTACCGCCAGTAATAGAAACGCTAGTTCCGTCGTTAGCGGAAGCTTTTCCACTAACTTCACTCTACGGAACCTCAACAAGTCTTCTCACAAAATCTCCAAACCCATCTCCAGAATCTGTAACCCTAATCCCATCCGCCCTGCTCCACCGTCTTCCTCTGCCATCAGTAGCGCCGGCGGCGATGAGAAGCAGCAGCCGCCGCAGCCTCCCGTCTACAACATCGACAAAAACAATTTCCGCAACCTGGTCCAGAAGCTCACCGGCTGGCCGGCCCACCCCCACGTCAGCCATCCGCCATCTTCGGCTGCGGCGGCGGTGATATCTCCTCCGCCGCCGCCACCATCAAGCCCTTCTGCCCCTGTTCAGCCCCTCTCCCGCCTTCACCGCATCCGTCCGCCGCCGCTCGCCCAGCTCTGCACCCGCCCTCCTCCTTCCGTTCCGGCGGCGGCATCCGCTGTCGGTGAGGGATGGGTCCGGCCGCCGCCGCTATCTCCACTTCCGCCCTTTCCATCGGTGAACGCTACGGCCGAGTCGCCAATCTCCGCGTACATGCGGCGTCTCCACAGCGGACAGGTGCTGCTTGCTCCGTCGCCGCCGGGTCTGCCGTTGTCGCCGCTGGCTTTCGGTTGGGCGCCGTCGCCGCGAACGGCGGTAGCTTACCAGCCGATGTTCCCACCGGCAGCCGATTTTCACGGCTCCCCCCGCCTGCCGATACCAAGCCCCAAATGATGAAAGGAAGGTCTGTCTTCCATGTCTAGCAGGGAAGAAGAGTCTCTTCGGCAATGGAGATACGCAAAGGTTTTTCTATTGACCGCAATCAGATCTTAGTAAAAATTAATCTTTGATTCGAAATCATTCAAAAGAAAGAAACTTGATTCTGTTTATAAATTATTAACCTCTATTTTTTTTTAAAAAACATTGATTCTGTAAATTGATATTTGAAGATTACCGTCCTTTCAGCTATGATGATGATGATGATGATATTTGATTAATATTGATATCAGTTTTTCCCATTATTTTATTTAACAAATTAGAAAAATTGTTAATTAGGCAGTGCTTCATTCGTTATTATCTTATTATTATATTATATAATTTAGATATTATATTTATAATATATCTTAAATGTTATTTTTTAATTAATTATTTTATAAATTTATAAAAATCATTAAATTAAATAATTATTATCTCAAAATAACATAACACTAAATTAATATTGGGAGCTCTTTAGGCTTACGAGATTCTAAGATTTTTGCGGTTCACAAATTTTGAGCTTCAGTACTTAAGATTATGAGGTTTTAGAATTCTTATATATTAGTCTATAAATTTTGAATTATGGCATTTATATCTTTTAGCTTAGCGATTTATTGTCATTTGATCTATCTGAATTTTAAAATTTGGTATGTATGATTCAAATTGAATGCAATATTATAAATAATAATAGTACCATATTGCAATAAATAAACCTCAGGAACTTAAGTGCCTCTATTCAAAATCAGTGAATTAGCATGCAAAATTTTCTAAGGCCTCAAAGACATAGATTTAGATTTGAAATAATTTAAAAAATTGGAGAAGCCAAGAATTAAAAAAAAAAAATTTATTATGTTTGAATAACATAATAATAGAATGTTCATAAGGTAATAACTATGCAATGCATATAGAAGTCAGACTTATAATTTTAACTCGTGATTTTTTTTGAAATAACTATCTTTTTTTTGCTATATTTTCAACTACTGCGATGTTTAAAATTTTTCGTTTAAGATATATATATATATTGTGATTTTTTTATACTATCATATAAATTTTATTATATTACATCACTTTTTTATGGCTAATTTTTCTTTTTCATGATTGATATTCAAAATGATATTAATAGTTATCTTTTAAGTTATTATATCTCAAGTACATTTTATACGTTAAAATAAATTTGTTTTGTTCGCACAATTTAATTTAAAATATATCAACCATTATAAATGCATCAGATGCACTTAATTAAAAGATGTGACGTTCCAATGTCCCACTATGAGGTGAGCTAAAAAAGAAAAAACAAAAAAAAAAAACAAAAAAACAAAAACAAAACAAAAACAAAAACAAAAACAAAAACAAAAAAACAAAAAGGAGTTGTCGGCAAGTTGATTTGCTTATAATCAATCTGTAAATTGCACAGAATTTATTAATTAAACTTTATTATTTCAAAATTTCAGCATTTTTATTAGAATAAATTGCACAGGCCAATGATACTGTAAATAAGTTTCATATTTTAAAAAATGAGTTAATTTCATCCGGGTCTCTGACTTTAAAGGTTATTATCACACAAGTTCACATTTTTAAAATATATCTTCTGGGTTCCTAAGTTTTCAAAAATTATCATCTGGGTCTATTTTTAATTTTTTTATTATTAAAAAATATAAAAATTACTATTATACCCTTACCCTCCCCCTTTTCTCCGCCAGATCTAGAAGCCGCGCCGCTCCGGCGCCTCGCGCGGCCGCAGCGACACCGCCGGCGGCCTTGCGCTGCCGCACGACTCTGCCAGCAGCCAGGCTGCCAGGCGCGCCGCAGAGGCATCCAAACGGCGAGACGGGCCGCCAGCGGTCGCTCGCCCCGGGCGGCGCGCAGTGGCCTCCGCCGGCCGCGCGCGCCGCCCGAGGCCCGCGACCGCTGGAGGCCGCTCGGCGCGCAGCGGCCTCCAGCGGCTGCTCGCGCCGGGCTGCGCGCGCGGCGCGCAGAAGCCGTGGCCGCGCGCGGCCGGCGGAAGCGTCGTGCGCGCGTAGCGGCCTCCAGCGGCGAGCCTGCTGCGCGCGCACGACGCCTACGCCGGCTCGCGCGCCGCCCGAGCGCGCGACCGCTGAAGGCTGCTCGGCGCGCAGCGGCCTCCAGCGGCTGCTCGCGTCGGGCTGCGCGCGGCGGCCGGCGGAAGCGTCAGTGCGCGCGCAGCGGCCTCCAGCGGCGAGCCTGCTGCGCGCGGCACGACGCCTCCGCGCGCCGCGCGCGCCGCCCGAGTCGCGCGACCGCTGGAGGCCGCTGTGCGCCGAGTCGGCCTACAGCGGCCCGGCTCGCCGCTGGATTGCCGCTGCGCGCGGCACGACGCCTCCGCCGGTCGCGCGCGCCGTGCCTTGCCGGCCGCGCGGCTCGCCCGTGGCAGCCCAGCGCGGCCGCCGACGTGCGGCGGGTGTCGTGCGACAGTGCAAGGCCGCCGGCGGTGTCGTGCGACAAGGCAGGGCCGCCGGCTCGGTTGTCGTGCGGCGCCGGATCTGGGGAGAGATGGGGTAGGGTAAGGGTAATAATGGGTAATTTTATATTTTTTTAATAATAAAAAAATTAAAAATGGACCCAGATGATAATGTTTGAAAACCTAGGGACCAGAAGATATTATTTTAAAAAACGTGGACCTGTGTGATAATAACCCTTAAAGTCAGGGACCTGGGTGAAATTAACCCTTAAAAAATTTAAATTTAAATCTCAAGTTTGTGTTTGCACTGATATTTAGTCCCTTAATTTAAATATTATTTTTTAGATGATCTAATTAGATATTAACAGTTAAATTTGACTATTAGTCATATTTATATGGACCAAAATACCTTTATAATTTTTTCAAATTTTTTTAAAATAATGTGAAAATTGGGTAAAAAATCCGAGGATAAATAGTAAGAAATCAACAAATTTCAGACGTGAGACTGAACAGCAGCACAAACATAAACTCTGGGACTTAAATTTAAGCTTTTCAAAATATCGAACATATTTGCAGTGTGAATTAATGTGCAATTTACCATTTTTATTATGAGGCTCAAATTATTTGTGTGAATTAATGCTTATTCGACTGCCAGCAGTATGTTGTATGCGACCTCAGAATTTTGCAGAAATCCGTGTGTTATGAGTTATGACCACAGAAATGGAAGCTATTTTGGTGTGAAAATTGCGAAAAATTATTGAGTGCGGACGGCGCACTGTTCGGACGCCCAATCAGAGGGTGCCACGTGTGCCCGGACCCAGCTGTATGACACACGTGGCGACTTGTGATTGGGTTCCGGACGGTGCGCCGTCCGAACCCAATAACTTCTCGAAAATTGCAGCTTGACGCATTTATGCGGGAATCCGCACGGGATGAAGACGTAAACGAGTATGGGTTCACACTGTTTATCTATAAATATATTTTAATTTATACATTAAATTTTAAATATTTCCTGATATCTTTCACTCAATTTCTAAAAGTTAAATGCCATAAAACTAAAGCAAAATGCAACCTGATTAGTTCCTACTATTTCAATTAGATATCTAAGTAAAAAAAATTTAAAAATATGAACTAAAGCATAATTATAAATAAATTATAGAAATTTCAAAAATCAAAATTATATTCGTTATTGAAACATTTACATGCATGTTATATAATTTTTTTATTTTACCCACAAGTAATATAATTTTTTTATTTTATTTGAAAATTATTATAGTAATGTGGTTAGAATATGAGATTCCTTACCACCCATTTAAACTCCTCCCTTTTTAGGCTAAAAGAACACGATCATATCATGTAAATTTTAAAATATTATATAATATTTTTTTTATAAAAGTTATAAATTTTTTAAGAATTTGAGTTTACTAAATAATTGTATGACTTATTTTTTAGGAACAATTAACTACATGCCACACAATTTAGTTTTATTTATGCTTTACTCATCCATTCTTAGTTAATTATGCTATGCACACTCAAAACATTATAAAATCTTACATACACATATTTTAACTTATTTTTATTATAATGAGTAATCATAATTTTTCAATAACCTAACTATAGTTAGATTGCAAAAAATATGAGCCGTTCATCATATTATTTTAAGAATATTTAAATATATTTTGAGTAAAAAATCCTAAAATCTTAATATTTAGGTGGCGACAAAAAAAGGAGATATCCACGACGTGAATTAATTTTAGGATAAATCAGTGCTTTTGTGTGGTATTGAGGAAGAAAAAAATATATATCATTAAGAGTAAAAATATAATTTTAATAATTTACTAACAGAATATTTTTTTTCAAATAGATTTTAATTAAGTTTTAACTCAAATGTGTGTACGTAAGATTTTATAATTTTTTGAGTGTGTATAGCGTAATTAACTAAAAATGGATAGATAAGTCATAAATAAAACTAAATTGTATGGCATGTAGGTAATTATTTCTATTTTGTAAGTGTAATCTAATGCACTTATATATTTTAAATTAAAAGAATTTTTGTACACATATTATATAAATCTTGTTATAATATCACAAGTTTTATAAAAAATAATTATCATATACTATAAATGATTCCTTTTTTATTTATATACCAATCTTGGATATTCAATATTATTAAAAACAGTATTTCGATTTCTATAAAAACACAAAATTAACAAGATCCTTCTTTATGAAAGTTTAAAAAAATGCAATAATGCTTTTGACCAGAAGAGGAAGAATCCAATCTTGCTTTTGCCAGTGTCAATTGACAGACTTAACAATAAACCGACACAATCTCTTCATGCTTCTGTATCGTAAGAGCTCGTTCAATTTTATTTTACAAAAAAAATCTATAAAGTTTCTATTTCAATTTTTTATGTTTTCTAGTGATTACATTTCGAGAAAACATACTTTTTTTTTTTTTAAAAAAAAGACTGCAATCTTTTTCTGATCGTGAGGATCCCGCCAGAGCCAGAGCGATTCAAAGAAAGAGAAAATGTAAAAAATTAGAACAGAAATTTTATTGAATTCGAATTACCAATTTGACCCTTAGTCTGAGCGTGATATTTGATTATATTTTATTTTTATTATTATTTTATATTTATATTCTATTTCTATATATTTAAAATATAAAAAAATATAGAAAAATTGAGGATTTTGAGTAACTGGCCAAGCCGCCAAAGTATCTCAAGTAGTGATAAATCTCATAATTGGTTTGTTAATATTAATAAAATTTAAGTTTATTTTTTAAAATTCAATTAATAAAATAACTAAATTTAAATATTTACCTTTTGCTTAGTTTAAAGTTTAGTAAACTTTTTACATGAAATCATAAACAGGTGCCTGCATAAGACATTAAGAACAGTGAAATTTACGTGTTTAGAAAGAGTGCAGGCACGATCTTGTGTGTACAGGATTTCATAGTAGAACACAGAGAAATTCAGATTAAGCCCCAAGAGAAATGGGATGTGTTGGCTCAAACTCCGCAATGGATTGCGATGTCCTACAGAGCAGATAACTATCAAAATTCCTTAGCCCCCGTTTGGCATGGGTGGATTAAGTGGGTTAAGCAACTTAACTCACCCAAACGCTATTTTTGTTTTATTGTCATCTTCTAGGGTTAATAAACCCGATCGCTGCTCCTAACCCTGCTAACTCTCTTCTTCGCTAACCTCATCCCTCCCAAAGGTTAATGCGCTCGCTCGTCTCTTCACCCTTCCATTCCGAGGCGCTAGGTTTCTGCGCCTGTCATTGTTGATGGCGGTTGTGCCTCCTGCCTCCCGCTATCTTATTTTGGTACTATCTAGGGGTTCATTGTTTGCTGTGAAAGTGAAATCTTAGTTGATATTTTGATGTAATACACTCCACTTTGCTCTCTAAGGCTTCATTGCTTGATAAGAAAATAAAATTTTGGGTTATATTTTGATATTTTGATAGTTTTTGATATTTTGATAGTTTTTGATATTTTGATTTGGCTTTTATGATTTTATTCATGACATTTTTGCTGTCCTTGTTCATATTTGAATTTTACTATGATATTCTCATTTTTGCTTGGAGAGCAAACAATATCTGAACTTCAAAGTCTTCAACATATTTTGATATGTAGGGCATCATCTTACTTTTTAATATCTTAATTGCAAGATTAGTTGGAAGACATCTTTGTAAATTTATTTGTTAAAATATCATATTTAAGGTTGCCTCTATTCCATGTTATTCTTGTAATTTAATTGGGTTATTGATCTTGCTAGCTACATGCATGCACATTTATTTTTCAAGTACATGATGAGATTTGCTCAATTTCATGTTACTTTTATCTTTTCAATTGATTTTCTTTTCATCCATACAGCTATATAGATTTTTTTTTATATATAACTTACAGCTCATCCATTATTATTACATTTAATATAAAGCTTTATTGCATTATATTTGGTTCTATATATAGTTTATTTGTGTGATTCTTCTTTCATATGCTTTTTATTCTAATTTGAAGTCTATTCACTTATATTATAAGAATTTTTGGTAACTATATTATAATTTATTATAAATATAAAAGTACTTATTATAGACATAAATGTGCTTGTTATAGACATAAAAGTGCTTGTTATAGGCATAGAGGTGCTTAGTTATATATATTTATGCTTATAACAAGCACATTTTTGATTATAACAAGCACATTTAGACATAAAAGTGCTTGTTATAGGCAGAAATTTGTTTATTATAGGCATAAATATACTTATTATATGCATAAATGTGCTTGTTATAAGCATAAAAGTGCTTGTTATATGCTGTTATAGGCATAAATGTGCTTATTATAGGCTGTTATAGACATAAATCTGCTTGTTATATGCATAAATGTGCTTGTTATAAGCATAAATATATATAACTAAGTACCTTTATGCTTATAACAAGCACTTTTATGTCTATAACAAGCATATTTATACTATAACAAGCACTTTTATACCTATAACAAGCACATCGATCTCTGAATCCAACTGTAGTGGGCTGTCCGCTGCCAACTTTTGTCATTTAATTGGTGTATGAAATGGCGATGTGGCGAGCTCTCCGAACCCAAGTATTTCTCGTTGAATAGAGGCTGCCATGTCAGTAATAAGTAGGCCCTTAGAAAAGTGACGTGGCGGCCATAAGAATTGATGAGTTCGTATTAGGCGCGATCAGCTTGTCGTATCATTTCTATTATTATTATGCCCAATTAAAGCACCTCACACAGGCGCGCAGCATTATTGTATTATTTTTTTTAATTTTTTTATAATATATTTTACTTTATTTGCATTCACATATAAAATTTTAAAAAATAAATACAAAATAAAATAAAATTTATATAAAGTAAAAAATATACATACAATAATATTAATTTTGTGTGAACCTTATTTTATTTTATATTCATTTTTTTAACTTTATCTATAAATGTATATTAAATAAAAAATATTATAAACAAATATCAAAAGAATGAATTAAAAAGTAATACAAAACAGTATTTTCTCGTGCGGGTGGAACTGCGCACAAGGCTCGCATGCTTGCACTGTGCACTTGATTGAGCACTATAGGGATGATTGAAGAAAATCATTTTTCAGAATTGAAGGAACAATTTTAAAAGCTTTTGTTGAAAATTTAATTATTTTTTAAAAGAAATATTTACATATATACTTCTTAATTTATCTTTAATTACATATTAAATTTTTTATTTTTTTAATTTTATAATTTAAACTCCAAATCATCAAAAAATTAATTATATTTGAGCTTTTTTAAGATTTTTGAAAACTTTTTTTTAACTGATTATAATTATTTAAATTCTTTATTACTGATAATATATATATAAAATATTATAAATATATTTGTAAATACATATACATCACTTGTTTTCATTTTTAGAAAATTAAAAAAAACTAAATTATAAAATAAAAGAATAGAATTTAATTTGTAATTAAAGAATAATTAAGAAATATGTACTTAATTTTTTAAAATTAACGTAAAAAGATAAACAATGTTATGCTGTTTTAATAAATGATTATAACTTTAAATTTAATTAAAATTTTTTGTAACAACTTGCAATAAGTAAAAATTATTTTTATCCATATAATATTGTTATCACGTAAATATTACATAATTGTTATCACATAAATATCATATAAAGAATTTAATTAAATTCAATATTTAATATCATTTATGATATGCAAAGCATTTCACTTTATAAAGTAATTGGTTTTTTCTTTTCTTTCACCTTCTTCACAGCAGCTTGAATTAGTGGTGGTAATTTGGATTGGCGAGTCCAATTCTAATCAATTCGTTCTTTTAACTCGGCTCATTTAAGCATAACTCAAATTTGACTTATTTAATAAATGGGACAGCATCATGACTCATGCCTAACCTATTTATTATAATTTTTATATAACAAAATACAATAAGTTTAATATTTTTTACTTTAAAAAAATTTAATTAAAAATTTAAAAATATAATTAAATTATATAATATATATCTAATAATTAATATTAAAAATAATACTAAAAAAGTATACTAATTTTAATATTATAAATTATAATTAGATTAACGCGTCAACTCATGCTCAAGTTCCCTTAGATAAATTAAATTCGAATTGACCTGGTTATAACTCGTACTCATATAAATTCAACCCACACTCAATTAAGTTGAGTCGAGTTTGAGTCAAATTTATAAATCAAGTTAAAAATTAAAACCACTAACTTGAATCCTCATTCAGATATATCGAAAAAAATGAAGCGATTTTATTTCCCGAACGCCTTTAAATACATCACATTGATCATTTTGCCATTTAGATCAAAAATTTAATAAAAAATTTAATTTATTTCATATAAATATTATTTGGGATAATTAATTACATGCCACAAAATTTAGTTTTGTTTATGTCTTACCCATCCATTCTTAGTTAATTATGCTATGCACACTCAAAATATTATAAAATCTTATATACACACATTTTAACTTATTTCTATTATAATGAGTAATCATAATTTTTTCAATAACCTAACTATAGTTAGATTACAAAAAATCTGAGTCGTTCATCATAATATTTTAAGGATATTTAAATATATTTTAAGTGAAAATCTTAAAACCTTAATGTTTAGGTGACGGCAAAAGAAGGAGACATCCGCGACGTGAATTGATTTTAGGATAAATCAGTGCTTTAATGTGGTATTGAGAAAGAGAAAAATATATACCATTAAGAGTAAAAATATAATTTTAATAATTTACTAACAAAATATTTTTTTCAAATAGATTTTGATTAAGTTTTAACTCAAATATGTGTATGTAAGATTTTGTAACGTTTTGAGTGTTCATAGCATAATTAACTAAGAGTAGATGGATAAAGCATAAATAAAATTAAATTATGTGACATATTGTTAATTATCTCATATTATTTTTAATATAATTATCAATTTTATTTAGTATTTTCAAAAAATAGATATTTTCATACATATCATATAATTTTTTTTATATGACACCCAACATTCTCTTTTAATAAATTTTTCACTATAAAATAATTAACTTTTATGTAAAAAAATATGTGATATAATGTACAAATATTTGTGCCAATGTGTAAAAATCTCATGTTCATTTTAAAAATTAAATTTATAGATATGAAAAACATAAATTAAGTTAAAAATTATAGAAAATGTGTATTAACTTTGATTAATATTTTAAAATTTATATAAGATAGAACATTTATTAAACTTTTTATATTAAAGCTCATATAAAATGAGATAAAAAAACTTGTTTATTAACATAAAATTATAAGTTACCCACTGCACACCAGTGCGTACCGGTAGGAGTAGTAAAATGAGTTGACGGGTCAATTCGATCTTGACCCAACCCAAATATCTTTAACTCAAATTTAACTTATTTATTAAATAAATCAAAATTCATGACCCAAACTCAATCCAATTAATAAATAAATTGAGTTGGAAGGTCAACCCAACTCGTTTATAAAATATTTTTTGATAAATGTCCAACCCAAATTCTATCTGACTCAATTATGCTCAATTCAAACTCGATCGATTTAATAAATAAATTAAAATTTATGATTTATATCCGAAATTTATGAGTCAAAATTCAAATTAAATTCACGGATCAGATCATATGGTGTCTCGTACCAGCAGACAAGCTGTAAATCTATTTAATCTGACAATCAAAAAAAAAAAAAATTTAATCTGTGATTTTGCATTTATTTCCGTGTTTTTATGCTGCTCCCCTGTTTTTCGCTTCGCTGCGCTGCCTCCTACCTGCAGGAATGGTCAGCTGCCGTTGAATTCAAGTTTAGTTCGAAATGGGGGCGGGCAAATATCAAATGCATGCATCACCTGGGCCATTAATTTATGCAGTTTAACATCTAATTTAGAAATTAGCTTAATAATTAAGTTGGATTAATATAATTAAATACCCCTCATCAGAGCCATTAAAATCAAACTTGGAAGTTATTTAGATGAACCTTGAATCAAACAAGCTGTGAGCAGAGTTCTTCCCAGGGATTAGACTATCAGTTCAACAAGAGGCTCTGGAGCATTTTAACTTCTTTGATCCCTCTGGATAAGTTATAGATTTGAGCTAACGGCTGGTTGTTCACTGCGCGGCAATTCCTTCGAATTTCCCCAGGCTGCTCAAACTGGAGATCACCCATCTTCAGCATCCCCTCCACAAAAGCATCGAAGAAAGCTTCCTGATTCAAGCTGAATCTTTTCACTACCTCCCTCGTCCTTCCATCACCCGAGTACAGCGTCTGGTCGGAGTTAAGGAAGCCTTTCTCCATCACCAAGTCCTTGAAGTACTGGTTGTCGAACTTGGTGGGAGTAGAATCAAGCCCGCCGGTGACATTCCCGTCGCCGGCCGCTGGGCAGAGCCGGTCCAGGTGCCGGCGGAACCTGGGATCGATGTGCGGGTCGGGCAGGCCAGTGCCGGATTGGTTGTAAAGGCGGAAGACGATGGAGAAGCACCGGCCCATCCCAATGGAGTGCGAGCCGGAGAGGGCGACCATGTCGGTTACAGACAGATTGAACTTCTGAAAGAGATTGATGAGGGAGGAAGCGTTGGCTCTCGGGCTGGGCATGATCTCGTCCGACGCCTCCTGACTGGCGCTCAAGCTGTCCTTCCTCCCCAGCCTCACCTTCCATTGGGGACCTCCGCTCTGCAGACATCAAAAACAGAGCATTCGCTCATCTTTCACAAAAAAAAAAAAACAGAGCATTCACTTTTGGGAAAAACAGAGTTATATGCTTCATTTCTTTAATTAATTAGCTACGAACCAACACGACGGCATCCCTGGCGGCCATAACGATGATGTCCGCGCACGAAACTATCCCGGGGCAGACCCGCTCGACGGCCTCCTTGGCCTCGTCGATGACATCAAACGACCGCAAGGAGTTGATGTTCGACAGGGAGAGCTTCTCGCCGAGCATGGTGGGGGTGTCGTCCAGCAGCAAAGACGCATCGCATCCCTGAGCCCAATTCAACTTACCCATGACGACAGGAGATCTAAAGAGAAAGAAAAGAGAAAGAGAAGCCAACAAGCATCATAATACGTTGACGAAGCAGTCGTGGAACTGGAGCCTCATGACAGAAGCAGCGCTCCTGGCGTCTCTCGCCATTGCTCGCCGCACAGCATCCCGGGCGAGTAGCTCCGCGTCCGGACAGGACTGCGCGTAGAATCCCGGCCGCAGCGGCGCCACCGCCTCCGCATGCCGTGTTCGTCGACTGAGGATGAGAAGGCAGAGGAAGAGGAGGAAGAAGACCGCAAGGAAGGAAGAAACCCTGGTCATGATGACTTGACGAATGGAAGTCTCATTGCGGATACTTGATAGTTGGCCGGCGGACCATGAAAAAGAATGCGGACCAATGGGAGAAGGTTGCGTCTCGCATTCACCAGCAGGGAAGAGGCTCCCGTTATAATAATAAATTTTCTTTTTTTAAAAAAATAAAATAAAAATTAAAGAGGATGTGGAGGACCATGATGCATCCATCGAGAGCGACTAATATATAAATAAAATAATTTATCAAAAAAATAAAATAATGTGGTCCCCACTGGGCTCATCTCCTGCCTTTTTGTGTGAATCAGTTTGGTTTGATTCCGTCAGCCCCCCTGCAACACCTATGCTTAGCTCTGCGCTACTGCTTCCAGTTGGAAGCAACTCAATTCCTTTTAATTTTAACTTATATGCAATTTTATTCTCCTATTTTTAAATTAATTCAAATTTTACTCTAATTTTAAATAAAAAAATAATTACCTAAATACCATATAATTTAATTTTATTTATGTCTTACTCATCCATTCTTAATTAATTATGCTATATATACTCAAAATATTATAAATTCTTATATACGCACATTTTAATTTATTTTTATTATAATGCGTAATCATAATTTTTTTAATAACCTAACTATAGTTAGATTACAAAAAATCTGAGTCGTTCATTATATTATTTTAAAAATATTTAACTATATTTTGAGTGAAAATCTTAAAATCTTAATATTTAAGTGGCGGCAAAGGAAAGAGACATCCTCGACGTGAGTTGATTTTAGGACAAATTAGTGCTTTAGTGTGGTATTGAGAAAGAGAAAAATATGTACTATTAATAGTAAAAATATAATTTTAATGATTTACTAACAGAATATTTTTTTTTTCAAATAGATTTTGATTAAGTTTTAACTCAAATGTGTGTATGCAAAATTTTATAATATTTTGAGTGTGCATAGCGTAATTAATTAAGAATGATGGGTAAGGCATAAATAAAACTAAATTGTGTGGCATGCATGTAAATAATTATCTCAAAAATAAAATACAAATAATATTTTTTAATATTATTTTAAATATTTAATAGAAAATATCTAATATGAATAATAAATTAATTTAAAATTTATTTATATTTAAAATATTAATTTAGATTTTAAATTAATCAAATTAATTTATTAATTAAATAAAACATTTATTATTGAGTTTTTTTTATTAATATCAGATGATTTATTTGCATATTATCTCAAATTAAAAAATCTACTTAATTTATTTTGAAATTAAAGAAACTTAAATGCACATAAATTTTAAATAAAGTGACTTAATTGCTCTTAATTTTTAAATATTTTAAATTAATTTTATTTTATGAATTAAATATATCTAAAATTAGGGATGATAATTTTATACAAGTTCATTTAACCCGCTACAATTCATCCGTTTATTGGATGAGTTTGTATCATAAATTTCTATTCATGACGGATGATCGGCCTTGAACTATTATGGGTAAGTTGAGTTCGGATATAATACAATTATACCTAACTCCAACTCGTGACCTATTATTAATTAAATAGAAAAATAAATAAGCATTATTTTCTTATCTTGACCTAAAATAAATCATTAATTTTAGCTTTAGTGTAAGGCGAGACTGATAATAGTTTTGGGAGAAGTGAAGTGGCGCATAAGCAAATATAGCGTAAATATAAATAATAATTAATAGACTGTGAGACGTATACATGAGTTAGTCAAACTCAACCGTCATGTAATTGAGTACTATTAAAAGGTGTTGAATATCATTTCGTTATTTTTTTATTATTCTTATGTATGTGTAAAATGTAAATTAAATACGAAATTATGTACAACCTAATATTCTTTCGACACTTGTCGACTTTATAGCAGAAACTTATATAGAAAAGAATTTGATTAGCTGTCAATAATTATCACTATTTATTATTAATCAGGCGTAATATTCATAAATGTTCATGTAAAATGATAAATATAATTAATTAAGCTTATTTTCTCTAAAATTTTAACTTTAATTATTTTGTGACTACAATTACCAATAATGTATATTTGAATAACTTAGCAGAGTATTTAGTATGCAATTTAATACAAATAAACAAAGTTATAAATATTATGTATTAATTAATTAATATTGACATTTAAAAATGCTAAAAGTATTAGTGTTAATAGTGATATGTTTTTAATTCAATAAATAGTGATGCTTGCCATGACTTAAATCTGAAATATTTTTTTGTTCAAAGTTGAAATTTATAAAATATGTATTTAAATTATACTAATAACATTTTAGTGTCTTTTATTGTAAAAAAAATTAATTTAAGTTCAAACAAATTGAAAATATGCATTAAATACTGCAATAATTGCGTGAATATTTAATAGTTTGCACAGACCCAAATAAAATAAAAATAATTACTTGCATGCCACTCTATTTTACTTTATTTATTCGTTATTCATTCATTCTTAGTTAATTACGCTATGCACGCTCAAAATATTATAAAATCTTATATACACACACTTAAGTTAAAATTTAGTCAAAATCTATTTGAAAAAAAATATTTCATTAGTAAATCATTAAAATTATATTTTTACCCTTAATAGTTCATATTTTTTTCTTCCTCGATGTCACACTAAAGCGCTGAATCTGTCCTAAAATCAATTCACGCGTGGATGTTTCTTTCTCTCACCAAAAAAAAACCTAAAAAAAAAAAAAACCTAAACATCAAAGTTTTAAAATTTTCACTTTAAAATATATTTAAATATCCTTAAAATAATTTGATGAACGGTTTAGATTTTTATAATCTAACTATAGTTAGGTTATTGAAAAAGGGAGCTGCTATTCCCCCCCTCTTGACAAAAACCCTAGGCCCACCCTCCTCCCCTCTTAAATTAATTTTTTGCCCCCAACTCCCTCCCCCTTCTCTTTAATTTAAATTTTTTTTTTAATTTGATAGTTATATTGTAATAACTCGCCTAAAGAAATATCTGTTTATATTCATGTATGTATATATGTAAATTTTATTCTTCTGAATTTACTATAAGACATATGTAATCTGAGGACTTCAAAATAATTGTTACGTATTCCCTGCAAATAGTTGAATAAAATATAGATATATTTATTTCTCCTCTGACTTTCTTCCACCTTCTCACCCACCAACGGTCCCGCCCTATTAATATCATCTCCCCAACCACCAACTACTAACGCCGACGGCCCGCCCTAATATAAGTTCTTGGAGCCCTATAAATAGGCCTTAGAATATTCAGAAAGAATTACCCTCTACATCTCCTCTGAGTTTTAGCTCATCTTGGTGCATCTTTCTTCCAGCGGCAAGGCTCTGTTAGGTAAGAAACCCTGATTTTATTAAAGATTATATTTCATTCGGTGATTTCTTCTTGTTAAAGTCAATTTTGATTGGTGATTAACCTGTGTCGACCCACTTAACCCGTATATTAAACCCCGATAAATCTGTGTCGACCCATGAACCCTAAGTTAACTCGTTTGACCCAATATAACCCGTGTTGATCGATTAACTTATGAGTTAACCTGTTATATTCGAGTCAACCCATTTAACCCGAGTTCAAACCGTTAAACCGAGTCAACCCATTTGACCCGTTTGACCCGTTTTGACCCATTTGACCCGTTCGACCCGTTTGACCTGTTTTAAAACCACTTGGCTTGTCTGATCTATTTGGCCTATGTAATATTTTTTAAATTATTAAACGCAATAGCAATTATTCTCACTGAACTTAATCAGGGAACACGTCATCTGCCAGCAAACAGTTACCACCTCTCGGTTCATGTAAGCGATTTTCACTGAACTTTAGGGGACATCTGTGAAATATTATATTTAACATTGACTATTTTATAAAAATGGGATATCAATTATATTCTGTGGGAGCTATACTCTGCTATATTCTGCATATTCTGGGCTGTGTGTCGATACTCTGTTTGGCTGTGTGCCGATATTCTTGTTGGGATTTGTGCCAAGATATTATACTCGTTAAACTGGACCCATTGTATCCTGAGATATTACATGATGTGATAAGCTGGGATCCCGTGGTTGACGAACCACCTTCTGGACGCGTGGCGTCGTGTGGGGGAGTACCTACATCCTGTTATTCTGATGTCACACTGGTGACGTATCTGATGAACCTGTTTAATCTGATGTCACACTGGTGACGAATTACCTGTCGGTTCTGATCATTCATCATATATATACATATATGCATACTATGAAACAGATAAGTTGATATTCTGATCTGTTTATTAAATTGAGCTATAAGACCTCACCTGGCCTTTGGTAAGGTGAAGGTCGTTTAACTCGGTCTTTGTGACTGACTGTTGAATTTCAGATAAATAAGCTGTCGCAAGGAGAAGACTGCAAAAATCCCAAGAAAGATGTTTCCCTACATCCCGTATGGACCCACTGATATTTACCTTAACCACTTTTATTGCTTTAAACTTTTAGTTTTCCAATCTAAGGTTACTCTGGGTGACCTGCCGTGTGTTTAAACCTTTGTAATCCTATTTTGAGATGAATAAAAATCATCTTTTCTTATAATCTGTTCTGTGATTTCTGACTGAATAGCTCCCCATTATTTTATGGATAAATGGGTCCCCCCCCCCCCCGCTTAAAAAAAATTGGAGGGGTTGGTGGGGGGACCAGGGGTTTGGTATTCAGGAGCTTTAGAGGGTTATAAGTAACCTTAGAACCGACTTTAAACACTTTTTAATGTCAACCCATCTGACATTGGTACCTTTGATTTCAGGGAAAGACCCAGATCACCCGTCCTTATTAGTTTAAAGTGAACCCTAAACATCCCTATGGTAGCCCCAAATCCCTTGACCAACTCTGGTTTTCTTTTTGAGTGGTTAGACTACTATCGAGGAAGTAAGATCAAACCCCTAGGAAGGCCAAACAACGTATTTTTACAGCCTTACCTGCTTATTGGATATCAAGGCCTCAATTATGGTGATTCCTCGACTGACCATATGCTTACGGCCTTAAGTCGCCCATGGAAGCCTACTATCGAGATTAACTGGTTCTACCTTCCGCCATTTATGAAGCCACCAAATGACTCTGTGGAGCTAGAAACAAGAAAAACCCAGATGAAACAGACCTAAATGTTTACCTCATGCATCTGCCAACCTTCAAGCAGCTTTTCAAAAGCCAACGAACCTCGAGCTTAAACTCTTGCTACCTCCAACACCGCCGTAAGGAAACTATGGAGAACGTCAGCCTCTCATCAAGAGTTCCTTTTGCTCAACCAGAAGAGAATCCTGAACCAAGCCCTCCTCATTTTCAAACCTTAGAGTAGCCGAACCCAGTTGTGGGAATGCTTGCAGTCTACTTCTTGGCAATGTAAATAGTATTTCCTAAATAAAAATTAGGTTTTATGTGCTTATATATATTGTTATCAAGGTGAAAATCGGAATCTCAAGCTGACTCTCTACAAAAACAAACTAATGAAATCCGAGAAAATAATACAATGATTCTAGAGAGCCTGTATATGCATTTTCGGAAAGGACAAACCACCCCAGTTTGCGGGGAGGTCCCAGGAATCCTCTGGCTGCGGAGGATGGATCGATCGGTTGGAAAAATTTTTGAATTTATTCGAGTGTCCTGACGACAAAAAGACTGGTTTTGCTTCTTTATGCTGACCGTGAAAGGGGTCGTAAATGGTGGAAGTCCCCAAGTCAAATACTGATTTAAATCTCTTCAACCTGTTCCTTGGGAAAGATTTCGTGATAATTTTTTCCTTCCAACAATATTTCCTCCTGCTATCAAGAGAAGAAAATTACGTGACTTTATCATTTGAAGCCAGGTTCCATGTCCTGTCATGGAATATGAAGATGCATTTACTTCTCTTTCTGATTATGCACGTCATCTAGTAGCCCGATATCCACGAGAAAAAGCAAAAAGGTTCGAGGATGGTTTACGAAAAGGATATTCAAAACAGACAATTCAGAGAATCTATGATTATGCTGAATTATATCAAAGGGGTTAATTGCAGAAACCAAAATAATAATGAAAGATCGGGAAGTGGCGTGAAAGGAAAAGCGCCGTTATGAGCAATAAGAACAATAATGGAAGTTTTGAGAAGAAAAGGAAGGAAGCAGGAATGCAACAGATAGTGGTGTGAAGTGTCAAGTTGTGGTGGAACACCATCCCTACTTTTAAAGTGTCGTAAGAGTACCAAGCTTGTTTTAGATGTGGTACAAAGATCATTTCATAAAGATTGTTCGATATTCTGAAGCGGATCGAACTCGTAAGCGCACAAACTCAAGCTCGGGTTTTCTGCTTTAAATCCGACTCGATCGTTACAGGTACAGATCATATTTCTGGAATTCCCGCACAAGATTATTTGATTCTTGGATCTACACATTCATTTTAATCTTGCCTGGAGTTTTGCACTATCCAGTAAAAATTTCACTAAGATGCTAGACACACTTATAACCGTAATACAGCTTCAGGAGAAAATTTTTGGCTAGTAGGATAATAATACCCGAACTGGTGACATAAAGTACATCGGAGATCACATCTTCCCGCAAACTTGAATTGCCCTTCCTATAAAGGATTTTGACATACTGTTAGGCAATGGATTGTTATCAATTGGCCAATGCTGAGATTGATTGTGCTGCCGGAAGATAAGTTTTCCCTATTCGCTGAAGGAAAAGCTTAGTCTTTTTCGAGGGAAAGAAAGATGTCTTACCTATTATATCCTTTGCAAAATGCAAGAAATTTGTTAAGGAAAGGATGTGAAGCTTATTTAGCTTACATTGAATCGACACAAAGGAATGAAACTAGTAAGTGATGAAATAACAAATTGTTAGACGAATTCTCACAGATGTGTTTTCCAGACGAACTTACTTTCCGGGATTACCACCCGAGAAGGAAGAAGTGGAATTTACAAAGATACTAATCCCAGGATCTGCCCCTATTCAAAAGGCACCCTACCGGAATTGGCCACCCAAAGGAGTTAGAAAGAATAAAAAAGGACAATTACAAGAGATGCACTTAATCTTGGATTTATTCGACCTAAAGTGTGTCTCCTTGGGGGTGCTCCTGTATTATTTGCCAAGAAGAAAGATGGCTCTTTAAGATTATGTACATCGATTATCGGGGAAGCTGAAATAAGATTACTATGCAAACAATACCATTGACAGAATAGACGATCATTTTGATTCAGTACTTGAAGAAGCGCGTAAGGTATTTTCAAAAATTGACATTATCGATCTTGGCTATCATCAATGTACGTATTCGTGCAGCAGAAATTTCAAAATCTGCCTTTTCGAACAAGGTATGGCCATTATGAGTTTTTGGGGTAGTCATGCCTTTGGATTAACCAATGCTCCCTGCAGTATTCAGGATTTTTATGAACCGGAATATTCCAACCTTACCTGGATAAATTTATTTAATTGGGTGGTTCATCGATGACATACTTATATATTCCTATAGCGAAGGGAAGAGCATGCGGAACATCTAAAATTGCTTTGAGGATACCTAAGGATAAGAAATTATAATGACAAGTTCAAGCAAATGTGAATTTTTGGTACAACAAGTGGCATTTCTAGGGGCATATCATTAACTCATCTGGTATAGTTTTGTAATCCATACTAAATTGAACGCTATTACTGATTGGCCAAAGCCTACAACGTAACTGAAGTAAGAAGATTTCCTTGGTCTAGCCGGATATTACGCGAAGGTTTGTCGAAGGATTTTCGAAGATCGGCCCTACCACTTACTCATTAACTAAGAAGACTGTAAGATTTTGAGTGGTCAAAACCTGCGATGAAAGTTTCCAAAGAATTTAAAAAGACGTCTTGTTACGCCCCTGTCTGACTGTTCCCTCAACAATCCGAAAACTTTGTTGTTTACAGTGATGGCTCTCGAAGGGATTAGGGTGTGTGTTGATGCAAGGTAGAAAAGTTTATAGCTTACGGCATCTAGATCAATTAAAGAATAAACGAAGTCAATTACCCTACGCATGATTTTAGAATTGGCGGTGCAGTTATCTTTGCACTTAAAATCTGGAGGGCATTAATTTAATACGGAACCAAATGGTGAAATTATTCACAGATCACAAAAGTCCTAAAGTAATATCTTCACTCAAAGGAACTAATCTAAGGGGGGCAACGAAGATGGGCTTAGAGTTGTTTGAAAGATTTATTGATGTAGAAATTCAGTTTTATCATCGGGAAAGCTAAGGGTAGTTGGCTGATGCACTCGCCAAAAATTCTAAACAAAGTAAATTCTTACTGGATCAGGAGGCACTTTATTAAAGGGAAATTAGAAACAACTACAATTTAGGAGACTCGATTAAGTGATGGATAAAGGAATAGTAGCTTATCTCTGTATACAACCAAATCTGCAATGAAAAGATCAAAACAGCACAAGCAAAAGATTCAGAGATACTAAGATTACCAGACGTAATGAAAGAGATAACAGAATTTATGATAGGATCCTGATGGTATTCTTCGATTTCGAAGTCGAATCATGTTCCTAATTCCCAAGAGCTAGAAGGAAATTCTTAATGAGCAACAGTCGGGATATTCATCCACCCTGGAGGAAAACTAAATGATTCAAATTTACGGGACATTTGGTGCCAGGGATGAAAAATGATATG
>KZ452040.1:1036600-1052465 GCA_002786265.1 Apostasia shenzhenica | reverse complement strand
AATAACATTTTAGTGTCTTTTATTGTAAAAAAAATTAATTTAAGTTCAAACAAATTGAAAATATGCATTAAATACTGCAATAATTGCGTGAATATTTAATAGTTTGCACAGACCCAAATAAAATAAAAATAATTACTTGCATGCCACTCTATTTTACTTTATTTATTCGTTATTCATTCATTCTTAGTTAATTACGCTATGCACGCTCAAAATATTATAAAATCTTATATACACACACTTAAGTTAAAATTTAGTCAAAATCTATTTGAAAAAAAATATTTCATTAGTAAATCATTAAAATTATATTTTTACCCTTAATAGTTCATATTTTTTTCTTCCTCGATGTCACACTAAAGCGTTGATCTGTCCTAAAATCAATTCATATCGCGGACGTTTCCTTCTCTCACCACAACCTAAACATCAAAATTTTAAAATTTTCACTTAAAATATATTTAAATATTCTTAAAATAATATGATAAATGGTTTAGATTTTTTGTAACCTAACTATAGTTAGGTTATTGAAAAATTATAATTGCTCATTATAATGGAAACAAGTGAAAGTGTATGTATGTAAGATTTTATGATGTTTTGAGTGTGTATAGCGTAATTAAGTAAGAATGGATGAGTAACACATAAATAAAGCAAAATAGTGTGGCATGTAGGTAATTATCCCAATAAAATAACATCTTTATTATTAACAGCAAGCTTAATAACTAAAACATTATATAAAATATGTATTACTATACGCTAATAAATTATGCATGGAATATAATTTAATACAACTAGACTGAAAATATTGCATTAGCTATTTTTGCTCTTGGGAATTAAAAATGTAGTTATTATATTTTCATATAATCAAAATATTAATTGTAATTTCTTAATGCAGTTGCAAATTATTTAATTATATGTCATATATACTATATACAAAATGAGTAGCAATATATAATTTACGTATATTTTAAATTATAATTAAAAAAATATTTGTTGAGTACAGTGGTTGGATACTCAGTTTTTTTTTCTTATTATTGTGTGAAAATATTAACGAAGTTTAAATTATTTATGTAAATATATTTTAAATTCTAGTTAGTTATTAATATATAATCTACGTATCAGAGAATATATATTTACATATTAAAATTCACTACTTTTTAATAAAATTGAATATATTTTTCGAATACAAATGTAGCATACTTAGATACTTAATTATTAATAAAATAAAAATATTACTAACAATAATTTTAATAAATAAACTTGACTACTTGAAATAAGTATTTGGATATGATTTTATATCAATATATTAAATATAATTGAAAATAAAAATCATTAATTTTGTATTTATTACAAACTGTGGAAATGAATATGTATTAATTACTATTTTTAAAATGTCTTTGTACCACATTAATTGCATTCATTACATTCGAATACATTAAATACATTTATCAAAAAATAAGAAAATGATATTCCAAACTCATAAATAGATCATCAATAATATAATAAATTAAAAACATCACTCTTTTGTTAGATTATCAATAACTAAATAAAAATGATATTACCATTACTTAAGTTCTCGTTTGGTACGAGCTTCTTTTTTACAATAAAAAATAATTAATTTATTTACTAAATTTAATATCAAAAAATATATACAATATAAAATAAAATTGATTCTACGATTTGTATTTGTATTGAATGTGCAATAAAATTAATTTTTACATTTAAAGTTTGTATTGAGTCAAAAAAATGCCTCAAACCAAATGATAATAAAAAATTAATCTAACTTTACAAGATATTCAATCAACAAATTTTGAGCAAGATACTCTATATAGTTCACCGACATAAGAAATTTATTTTATAAATATTACGTATAGTACTTTTTTATTATCAATTTAAAATTTTCATGTATTATTTTAAAGTTCTCAAAAACTAATTAAAACCAAATTGTTACCTTAGCAATTGATATTTAAGATGCACAAATATTTGAGTACTATAAAAGAATAATGAGCACAAATACTAAGCCTCAACATTAACTTGTATTGCTTCAATATTTATGTAAATTATTTATTTTAGTGCCATAATCTCTTCAGACATGCAAAATTTTTCTATAAAAATTGTAATTAATATATAACATTGAAAGCTGTGCAAATATCTAACTACATATATCAAATTAATATACAGGTTAATTGCTAAAACGGTATTATAATTAATTTATAATTACTATTTAATTTATAATATTTAAAATTTACTAAAAGTTCTCAATACTTTACCTAATTTATAAAGAAAGCTGGAGTGAAATTAGAATCGACGAACCGACTAGACTCGATTCTATAATTTTAAGAATCGAAATTGAACTGAGTTCACTGAAGTTGGATCGAATTTTTTGATTTGGTTTTGGTTCAGATCAAATTCTAAGCTTAAAATATAAAATTTTTTCATACTAATATAAAAAAATGTTAATAAATAATCCAAACTTATAAATTTTAATATTAAATTTATCACAACTCATAAAAAAATATTAACTCTTATATTAAAGAACTATAATTAAATAATAATATAAATATTTAATAATTAATAATTAATTCAATTTAGATAACTTCTAATTTACCCGAACAATAAAATCAAGACCAACCCGAACCGACTGGTTCCAATAAATTTGAACCTGACTCAAACCTTATCGAATTAAAATCAAATTGAATTGATTAATTCAGTTCAATTTTGAATTAAATCTCAATACTTCTGGTTTATTTACACTCTTAAAAAATTTTAAGATTTTATTTCATTTTAAATTCTTTATCGCTTCCTTCCTTGCAGTATCATCACCTCAACGGCGCAGAAGGAAGAGAGAGAGAGAGCTGCTATCTCATAAAAGAGAGAAAAAAGAAAAAATATTTTCTAAATATTAATATAAATTATCAAATTAGTCATCCTATGTAATAATCATAATTTACTGAAATTTTTATTATTATAAAAAAATTTAATAAATTTTTTAAAATTATAAATTAAATAATAATTATGAGCCAATTATAAGGATCTCTCATAATATAATTCAGCCTCCAACTCTCCTTAGTCCAGCGAGTAATTTTGTCTTCTTCATAAAAACAAGCTTTTTACATACTAAAAAAAATTGAATAATAAAAGAGCCATTAGCTGGCTCCATCACATTTAATTTTTATTTTATGCTTCTAATAGAAGAGTTTTTAAGTACTTTATGCCAACCAAAAATATATAATAACTCAACAAAAACATAAAAACGTTTAAGTATCTAACATTATGTATTAGTATTTAAACATTTTCATATTATTCTAAAAACTGCTCCTATCAAAAAAAAAAAAAAAACAATAAATGTCATACTTGAAACTCTAATTGCTCAGATTTATAATTGCTATTAAAATTTTAGTGTAGCTATGGTGACGCTGAAATCGACTGACAATAAATTTGTACAGGCTAAGAACAGAACAAGATAGAGAAAGTAATAAGAGGGGGATCGGGCACAAAAAGTTGAGGAAATAATCGATGGAGAAGAAGCAGAAGCAATTTTAACAACGAGAACTTCACGTTTAAATGTTTCTACTAATGATACTATTTTTGGGGACAAAGAAACTAAGAGCAATAACATACCTTCAATGCTTATCAAATATACTATAAGGTACGGGAAAAGATAGAGGAGATAGCGGATTCTAGTATTCCTAGAGAGGAAGAAAAGCCGAGGGAGGTGACCTGCAAAAATGCTTCAAGAGTCGGAGGCAAAGAAGAAGGGAACACTACGAGCAGGTGGTCCCATAGAGCGGTGAAGAGGAAGAATGATTGATACACGAGTACGCTCCTCCTGAGAAAAGTCGAGAAGCCCATAAGGCATAGATTTGACTAAGCTTGTAGGTGACTCATTGCAAGACTTCTTAAATCTTTAGAGTTGTAGGGAACTCTGCATCTAAAGTTAGTGAATTAATATACAGAAAATGTGTAATAAATTTAACAAAGTAAACATAATAAAGTTTCAAGTTGCAATAAACATAAACGAAGGAAAGATAATTAAAAATAAAAGTAAAGAATAACATGCTAATCAATTTAAAATATTACCTTGGGCCAACCATCTGTCATTAAATTTTTTTTTAATGCAACATAAAGAATTATATCACACACACAAATTTTGAAAAGAAATTTGCTGGCCTTTGCCCTCTTTCTTCTCTGACAGAGACAATATTTATTTATTTAAGAGGTGAGAGTTGAACGCCAAGAACGCTAGATAGCTTTTAAAAATTGAACAAATTGTGAAGGGGGAGATGGTAGAAGGAAACAGCCATGAAGAATTAAGGCCATCAACATTTTAATATAAAGCTATTAATCACTTTTAGCTACTGAAAAAAAGGTAAAAACTTAACTGGATAAGGTAAAAAGAAGACTGCATAAAAAGTGGGTGTCAATCCATACCAGCATACATGTATTCTTTGCCTGCTTCTCCTCCTCTCTACGGAGCTCAGAAAATCATCTCTAGTGTAATCTCTGATCATCCCTCCACCTTACTACTGCAAAACTACTGCTGAGTCTACTTATTTTATAGAAGAAGTTGATTGAAAACCTTTCCGCATCTCTACGCAGGCAGCTCCAAACTGCAAGCACCTCTTTCTAGTCAAGCAAATCATTCAATATATAACTCATTTCTAATAAGATAATCATCTGAGTCATTGTGTCACACCACATCGGACTTGAAAGAAAATTGAGATGCTATTATGGAGAAGAATCATAGAAACCTTTTCTTAAGGTACGTGAGGCACATTATATCGTAAGCTTAGCTCAGTGAATTAAAAGGGTTAACGTTTTGAGTAGAATCAAACTCATCTCTCGCATGAACTGAAGTTACATTGTGTTGGTCAAACAGAAAAATAATTAAGGGATGAATTAAAAAAAAAAAGATAAAAGGGAGCACCACAAAGTTGCATATTTCAACCATGTTCAACAATGAAAGAACTCCGTTTCTAATAAGTTAGCCAACCAAATAATCTTCTATGTTTAGCGCAAGAACTGGCAATTGACTTTTCAAAATTGTAGTAAGTCAAAGCCTTCTGTCATCATTATCTATTCCACTTTTTAAAGCCAAGAGGCAACAATGGAAGAAAGGAAGAGAGTTTTGATACCCCAGCAAGATACTACAGACATGAGCTCCTTAGCCATGGAGAAACAACATGCAGTATTCATCCCCTATCCTGCCCAAGGCCACATAAGCCCCATGCTGAAGCTAGCCAAGCTCCTCCACACCAAGGGCTTCCATATTACCTTCATCCTCACCGAATTCAACCACCGCCGCTTCGTTCAAGCTCACGCCAGCAAAGGCGTCACCAAAATTGCTGACTTTCGGTTTGAGACCATTCCTGATGGTCTCCCTCCTTCCGAAGATGATGCCACACAGGATATCGTTGCCCTATGTGAATCAATCATGACAAAGAACTACTGCCTCGACCCCTTTCGACGACTCCTGGCCAAGCTCAATTGTGAAGCAGCAGCCTCCGCTGTCTCCCCACCGGTGTCCTGTATTGTCTCTGATGGGATCATGACCTTCACACTCGATGTCGCACACGAACTCAGTATCCCTGAAATCCTTGTGTGGACTGCTAGCGCCACCGGCTACCTCGCTTACCACCATTATCGCCACCTAATCGAACGAGGCATTATTCCCCTTAAAGGTTAAATCCCAAGCTTGATAACATATACTTTTTGTTTTTGTTACTACATTCATTCAATAAATTCAATACAAAATCCAATATTTCTTAGAAGAAACAGTAACAATTTGGACAAAAAGATGCACTAGCATGCAATTTTTCATTAACCTAATTTTTTATTCATGTGTAGATATGGCGGATGTGAACAACGGATATTTAGACATAGAGGTGGATTGGATCCCTGGGATTATGAAAGGATTTCGTCTCAAGGACTTCCCTAGCTTCATTCGCACAGTGAATGCCGATGACATCCTACTCAATTTCCAGTTGCATGAAATAGCCAGAGCCTCCATGGCCTCAGCTATCGTCTTCAACACCTTTGACGAACTCGAGCTCCCGGCCCTTCAGTCACTCCAGAAGATCCTCCCGCCAATCTACACTATCGGTTCAATTTCCCTCCTCTCCCGCTGCACCATTCCTGTTGACAACCACCTCACTGCCATTAGCACTAGCCTCTGGAAGGAAGAAACTTCCTGTCTCCGCTGGCTTGAGGGCCGAAGTGCTAATTCAGTGGTTTATGTGAGTTTTGGGAGCATAACGGTGATGTCTGAAGAGAATCTAGTCGAGTTCGCCTGGGGACTAGCTGACAGTGGCTATGACTTTCTTTGGATGATCAGGCCAGATCTCATGAAAGGAGAATCCACCATTCTTCCATCAGAGTTTCTAAAGGAGACAAAAGATAGGGGCAAGATCGCGAGTTGGTGTCCGCAAGAGGAGGTGCTGATGCATCCCGCCGTCGGAGTATTCTTGACACACTGCGGCTGGAACTCGACGTTGGAGAGCTTGTGTGGCGGGGTGCCGATGATCTGCTGGCCATTCTTTGCTGAGCAACAAACTAATTGCAGATATGCATGCACGGAGTGGGGGGTGGGGATGGAGATCAACAACAATGTCAAGAGGGAGGATGTCAAAGGTTTGATAAAGGAGATGATGGGAGGAGAGAAGGGAAAGGAAATGATACAAAAGGCAAAAAAGTGGAAGGAAAGAGTAGTCAATGCATGTGGTCCCGATGGGATCTCCACAGTCAACCTAGAGAAAGTGATCAAAGACGTACTCTTTCGCAAATGAGGTCAATTACAGCCATAGAGGGGATCAAATTGAAGCAAGACGGTCATTAAAATACCGTACTTGATAGTATCCCACAAAGCAACTTAGCTGCCTATCTTCTTGTTAAAGCATATTTACTATTAAAACCATATCTCTCCTAACTATCTCATCTGCGCCTTTTTATGGTTGAAGCAATAATAGTGGATCATTAAGATATGATGATCTCTTTAGCTTTCTTCTTAAACCATAATGGGATTATTTTCAACCTGATCTTCAATATGTTTTTCAAAAATTGTAATGGGCTTTTCATCGGCTTCAGGTAGGAACTTCTTCCACAACTGTTGAAGGTCTTCATTTGAAGCAGAGGGAACTTCATATATTTCCTTCTTCTTAGTTTACTCTTTTAGTAGATTCAACAAAATCTTCATCAGCTACATCAATAATTTTATGAGCAATATCTAGAAGGCTCGGCGACAGTAATTTTCACAACTTCTTCCTTGTGTAGAATTAGATGTTCCTTAATCGTTTATGAGCATAGCTACTTCTTCAACTGCTAGCTCTTCATGGAGAACAATATTCCTATGGATCTTAGAGCATTGATTTATAGTTTTCCTCCTACTTTTCTTGTGTTCCTGCCTATCAGTATACCAGTTTGGTAGAGAAAGAGAATCTACAACGTTAACAAATAAAAGTCAAATACGCAACGTTTTTGACAAACAAACAGTGAGTTGAAATTGTGAAATACTAATGAGTGAAAGCTTGGGTTTCTTTGCCAAGGTTTTGCAACTTTTTTTTGCACTTCTTGGTATCATCTAGAAAATCCTTCACAATTTTTAACATTCCCTTATCATGATGAATGGACTCTTCAAATTGAGAGGCCTTTACACCAAAGGTCTTATTTTTATTATTACCAATGTTTCAGGAAAAATTTTTTTACTCCATTCATCAAAAGAAGCATCTGCAATCTCAAAAATTGGACTTCCTCCCCTTTAGAACATAAAAATCTCAACATATCATTTAGACTCCCACTTCAGGACTGCTTTAAACAAGTCGATGGAAAGGGGAAATGAAATTCCTCCTTCAATAACTTCAAAATGCTGTAGATGTGTGTGATGGAATTCAGTGCAAGTTGTTCTGTTATCACTACTCTCATCTTCAAACCTCAAGGAGGGAATGATAAAATTTCATTTGGACCATACTCATTGTATGAGATTATAGAAAGAATACTCACAAAATAAAGTCCTTGAGCTAATATTATCATTAGCTTTATGAAACCACAGGTTGTTATTAGCATTAGCTTCCATGTGAGTTTGCTTCTATTCTTCTTCCAAAATATTTAAAAGTTGACAATTTCTACTCACTCCGTCGTAACATAGTGGGATATATAAATGTCTATCAAATATGTAAGCAAGCCGACAATTTGACCACGAATATGTAACATTTCCATCCCACCAAGAAAACAACTATTGATAGGTTACTGCAAAAGCTAAGAGAGCATGACACTATTGAACCTGCACAAAAGTAATTTTTACTAGAAAGGTAAGAAACAAATTGTTTAAGCAGCACACAAGCTCTTAACCCATGCAAGGCAAAGACGCTATGAAAATGATATCAATGGGCATCAGTCACCATTAAAGAAACTTGACATATAGAAAGTTTATTTACTGGAAATTTATTCAAGCAAAGAAAATGTTAGAATGCAGATGGAGAAGACAATGAAGAGGCGGAAAGAGGTCTACTCAACATATTATGTGGAAGGCTCTGTTGGCTCACCGTTTCACTTCCTCTGTTTTTCCTTTGCTTTTCAAATTCCTCTGTTTATCCATAGTCTGCGTTCATCTCAGTACTATGTTGCGTAATATTGAATAAAAACCAGTTCTCTGGGTTTCGATTCTATCAAAGTGGTATCAGAGCATTGCACTTGACAATGACCAGGTGAACGTGTTCACAAGATCTGATGATAATAGAAGAGGCAATAGAGCACTCGTATGCTGTGAGAAGATCTGAAGAGTCTGGACAGCAAATACCAAGATGAACTGAAGATGATGAAGGGAGAGATGACAATGATGACTGATAATAGATCTCATCCTCGCTCTTCAAAAGGAAGGGAAAATTGTACACTAGGGTTTCAAGCACCTCTCAGGATGAAGGATACCTACAGCACCATTTAGAAGGTGGTCTCAGGCGTGATCTGAAAGAGATTTCACCACTGCATAAGGTGGTGGCGTCCGAGAGCACACTGTAGCGGTGGCGCTCGCAACGGAGACAACGAGCGGAAGAGGAAAAGGCGTCGGCGAGCAGCAGAGATGCCGACTTCCAAGGGCGGAGTGCGGCGAAGAAATTTGATACGGAGGCAACAAATGTGGAGGCGAGAAATTATAGGGCTCTTCACCAGCATATCGTAGCAGGCGTGCTTTTAAATATAAATTTAAATATTATTATAACCTAAACTCAAATATTTGAATATAATTTACCCTAAATTTAAATTTATATATTATTATTTCTTTCAGTTTTTACTTTAAATATAACAATAATAGCATTTATGAATTATATCATAAAAGGAAATTAAAAAGCTATAAAAAGTACGATAAGTTTGCTTTCATATCTCTAAGGGCTTGTTTGATATTTGCGAGAAAAAAAATATAATAATAATATTTTAAATTTATTATAAATTTTAATAATTTTATTTTACATTCAACATAAATTTTAATTTTAAAAATCAAATTTATTTCATATTCAACATAAATTTAAATCATAAAATTAACTTTATTTCATATACTATACACCTTCTAATATTAAAATAATTTTTTTTAATTAATGTTACAAAATAAAATATTTTCTTTTTTATTACTCAAATTTATTCTCGAATCAAACAAATTCTAAATATGAATCATTCATGTCTACTTGGATCATTCTCACTCTTATCCCTAAAAAATAAATGGTAATTTAACTTAGGTCTCTAAAGTTTACTGGCGGATACAAATATCAAAATACACTATATAAATTCACAAAAATTATTGTATAGATTTTCGGGCCTGTCCATGATAATTTTCGCAAATCTTTTTCTTCTTATGCTGAGGAAGAAGAAGAAGAAGAAGACGAAATGGCAGGGTGGGCGCAATTCTGCAGACCCTAGACTGGCGAAGAAGAAGCAGGAACAGGAGGAGGTGGGCGTGGGTGCAGATTTGCGAAACCCCAACAAAGAAGAAAAAGAAGGAACAGGAGGAGGTGGGTGAAGACGAATTCAGAAGATGAGAGGAAGAAGCAGTAGGGAGAGGAGGAGGAGGAGAAGAAGCACATGAGATCGCAAACCCTAGCTAGTTGGCGACAGTGATGGAGACGGGGTGGAGGTTGGTGGACTTCACGTTGTTCATCGGCCTAGCTATACCTTCTTAATAGTGCCGGGTGGACTCCGGTGAGCTGTTTTGGCCGACGGCCGTGAAGATCATGAATGGGGAGGTTGTCATGCTAAATTGCGTTCTCAACACTTCTTTTCTCGGGAGCCACTTTGTTGTTCAGTGTTATTATGTAATCTAAATTTAACAATATATTTTCTTGGACTTCTTAATTTTTGCTAGTAAATAATAAGTGATAGGATTATGTTATTTCATTCTATCATTCCTTTGGCTGCCCAACATTTGATAATTGCTCAATTTACTTTATAAATGCTGATTTCTCTTAGTAAATGCTGAATCTTTGTAGGTTGCCATCATAAAATTTTCAGTGATTTTATTAAAAGTGCATTAAAGCATTCTAAGTTTAACATAAACTAATTCTTGTTTAACATAAACTTAGTTAATTAAAATTCCAAACTGTCCTTCAAATCTCAAACAATAATATACCCATAAATATTATACAAACATCTGATTTTATTGAGAGTTCATCATGCTGTACAGTGCTGGATCCCATCAATTGTGTGCAAATCACTGATTATTATCGACAGCTTGTGATTTCAGATTCTGCTAAATTCAGTGCAGCTTGATTTAGGCATTATCGATCGTTCATCATCTTTAGTTCTATATTTTTCTTGTCTGAAATTATTATAATCATCATGGTCATTTTCATTAAGCATATTGTTTGACTTTATTTCTCATTCTTCTTTGTTTGGTGTAAATTTAGGATTGAATTGCTTTGAATTATCTTCTATTTTGGCAATGTATGTTGACAAGTTTATTAGCAATAGATATTTCAACTTCTAAGATTTTTTTTCTTTTAACTTTTGAACTTAATTTTTTAAGAAAAAGAAAAGAATAATGGTTCTTATTCTGCACCGTCTAAGTGGTTCATTTTTCTAGATGCTTTTTTTTGTCAAAACTAGTGTTGTTAAATAGATAATTGGTTGTAAATACTTGTTAATTATATGTATGTAAGTTTGATGAGATAATTTTTTATGATATTCATATGGACTTATTTGAGAATACCAATATGCATTTTATTATTTAATATGCTTGATTATTTCATTATTGATGTTATATTGTTAATATGATTCTTATATATTTCAGTTATAAGTAGATATAGAATGAGATAGAGAGATTTTTCAAAAATTTATATAAAAACCTGTAAGCAAACACGCTGATATTCCTTCAAGTAGTAAGGGGGAAGAAACTACTTATTTTGGGATTCACTATGAATTCGTGAGATGTTGAATATAATGACTGAAATAAACGTTGATTATTCATATAAAGCTAATGGACAATAAAAAAATAATGCTTACATATTTGTTGCGAAGCACCTTAATGATATATTTGATAATCCCAATATTAGTGCAGAACATGTGAATCGACAAGTAAGAAGTCAAAGGAAGAATTGAAACATGATTCAAAAGGTTAAACCACTTTCTGGAACAAGTTGGAAAGAAGATGAAAAAAAAATAGTAATAGGTAAACTTGAAGCTTTACAATATACTAAGATAATAAAAAATCTACTTGAACCAAATAATTTATATATTTTATGTATTATTTTAATTATTCATGTTTAGGTTAATTTCAAAATTATTATCTATATAGGTGCACAAAGAAGCTGGTCAATTTTTTAATGTACCTATACCGGAGTATGATTGGTTAGAGCTGTAGGTGGTGAAGGACATGTGACTGGTTGATGGGCTCGGGACTCGAATCAAAGTTTTACTAGTATAGAAAATCATGGGGAAGACAATTCAACAGATACTCCTTCTTTTGATGTAGATATTAATATGGAAGAAAGCTCTTATATTGCAACTAAAGAAGATAATAATGAAATTGATAACTCATCATATTTTGCTACAAAAGAAAGAACTAAAAACCGACATCGAGACATTGCTTATAGAAGCTCCAAGATAGAATGCATGAATCAGATTGCAGATGGCCTTCAAAAATTATCTAGTACTATCATCGGTCAACACAAATGGATATTATGATAACTTACTGGCTAACATTTATCAGGAGTTGCATAAAATTAATGGAATTAATGATGATGAAATTGAGCATTGCTTTGATTATTTTGCCTCATCTGACCTAGCAATCGCATCGTCTTTTAAGATTAGATCAAATTCTACAAGAGCAAAATTTGTTAGAGATTTTTTATGTCGAGATCCATCGTTTTAGTTATTCAATGCAATCCATAAGAATTAATTTGACTTGTTTAATCGTATCTAATTGTATATGAACAATTTGATTTTTTTTAGCATATATAATTATACTTTTATTGTCATATTGAACTATCAAATGATTTATAGACTATTTTTTTGTATTAACTAATCATAATTTATATTATTAATATTATGTTGTTAATAGTTGTACATAGAACTAATTTGTATAGAGTTAATTAGATTTAATTAGATTTTTTTATGTAAAGCTAACGTGTGATTTATAATTATATTTTGAAAATTTTAAATTCTATTTATTATTTATTGAAATATTTAAAAATTTTATTGTTACTTTTTAATTTTTGATTAACTTATTAAAATATAACTATTTAGTTATATTTATGTATAAAATTATGATTAGAAATATAAAAATAAATTAAAAAAATGTAAATTAATTATAGATATAATCATTGACTTATGAGATGTAGGTGAAATATTTTTAGGGTAAATAGCGTCTGGGTCCCTCTAGTTTAGTCGTATGTGCAAATAGGTCCCTCGAATATTTAAATGTAGCAAATTGGTCCTCTAGTTTGATGAAATATGCATATGGGTCCTTGGCCGTAACAGACGTTAGAAATAATTTTCTCTCTCCTCCCTCTCTCTCATCCAAGAGGGACCACTTTCTCTTTCTTCCTCTCTGCCGGAAACCGCCGCGCGTCGCCCGCTGCCGCTCCGTCGCCCTCCTCGCCTCCACCCCGTCCCCTCCCGGCAGCCCGCCAGCCACCGGCCAACGGAAAGCATCGACGCCGCCCGCGCGCCCGCCTGAGAGCCGCACTCGCGCGCGGCTCGGCCCGCTCCGCGCGGCAGCCGCGCCTCGCCCGCTCCGCGCCGCGGCCGCGCTCACGCCCGCTCCGCGCGCGCGCGCCGCGCTCCCCACCCCCTCGCGCCGCTTCCAGCCCGCTCGACGCCGCCCCAGTCGCGTGCCAGCCGGCACGACTGCACGCGCACAAGGCACATTATCCGCGCACTAGCTAGCGCACTGCGCGAGGGGGCCCGCCGCACCGCTATGCATCGGTCCGCAGCCATGCGCGCTCGCAGCGCCTTATGCCAGCGCGCATGAGGCGGCGGGGACTGGCGTGGTAAGCGTGGCCGGGCGTACGCCCGGCGGGACGCGTGCGGTGGCGCGAGGCGCTCCTGGCGCGCGGGCTGCGGGAGGCGCGGCGCAGGCGGCGAGCGGCGGCGGGCGGGTGGTGGCTGTGCGCTGTCGCTGCGGCGGGCTCGTCGGGCGTGGGCATGCGCGCAGGCGGAGTCGATGGCTTCTCCGGTGGCCGCTTGGTCGACGGGGGCTTTCGGGAGGGGACGGGGTGGAGGCGAGGAGGGCGACGGAGCGGCAGCGGGCGATGCGCGGCGGTTCCCGGCAGAGAGGAAGAAGGAGAAAGTTGTCCCTCTTGGAGGAGAGAGAGGAAGGAGAGAGAGGGGGAGGAGAGAGAAAATTATTTCTAACGTCTGTTACGGCCAAGGACCTATATGCATATTTCATCAAACTAGAGGACCAATTTGCTACATTTAAATATTCGAGGGACCTATTTGCACATACGACCAAACTAGAGGGACCCAGATGCTATTTACCCATATTTTTAATGTATACTATTTAATGTCATAATCTGTCATTATAATGTCAATAACTTTCAATCAAATAAAAATAATTTGGATAGCATTGGCATTTTCTAATATCATAACATTGAATCAAACAAATGTTCATTGATGAATAACAATGATATTTAGATAACATGATATTTAGATAATATTGATATTAAGATAGCATTGAACAAAACGCACCCTTATTGTTATGTTATGTAATCTAGATGTCATCTTTTGACTAATAATTCTATAATCTTATAGAAGATTATTTATAGATGTTATTAAACAAAATAATTACTTTCTTTAGATAACATAACATAATGTCAAGATAATATTAAACAAAACGTTCTCTTAATATTATCTTAATGATGTCAAGTTATTTAACAAAAATAATTATTTAATTTGATGATATATTTAAATTACCTCTTAAAAAATTATAAAATTGTCATTCAAAAGGTGATATCTAAATATCATGATATATAAATAATATAACATAACATCAAGATAACATCAAACTAAATACCCACTTAGTGTTATATTATTTAAAAAAATAATTATTTGGATTAATGATATCTATAAATAACTTTTTCAAATTATGAAATTATTAATTAAAAGATAATATCTATATTACATGACAAAGTGAAAAAATCAAAATAATAATGAATCAAATGCCCTTTAAGTGACAAAAAATAATAACCAACTAATTTATCAGACTCAACTTGGCCAACTCTCTATCAAAAAAAAAGAAACTCAATATAAGTAGAGAGGGAACATGTTTGAAATCATCGAGTCTCGAGTTCGAGTGCACATCGCTATAATTCCCAATTAGGTGAAATTACTTGTGATGTTTGATAGAAACAATGAAAAAAGGTAACTTGCATTCGGGCGTTTGAGATCAAAAGAGCATTATAAATTGATTTTAATTTTTTAAAAATCATAATTTATATCTTTGAGATTATAAAAGTGCTATAATTTTAATATTTTTTTAGAATTTTATTATTTTCATTGTTTTTTTGAATAAAAATCTAAAACTTATTCAATTTTTAACTAATTTAAATTATTTACACATTTAATAATATCATTATACTCCTCTATTCTCCCATTTCATTAAAAATGTAATAAAAATTTATAATTTAATATCTCATCTCCGGTTTTATATGCATTAAAAAAATTTAATCTAAAAAATATAAATATTAATATTTTAAAATTATATTCCAGAACATCATAAAGTTAATTGAGACTAAAATATTTTTATAACTCAAGAACTTTAAATTAAAATTTTTAAAAAAATTAATATCAATTTGAAATACATTTTTGACCTCAGGGCCCACTTGCAATTTACCCAAAAAAAAAAAACACTTGGCCATCTTAAATGCAATGCCTAATTATTTCAGATCACCGACCACGTGTACGGAGATTTCAAATTCTTAAATTGCGGTAATTTCAGTCTCAGAAAAATCTTTCTTTCTGCGTATTAACATCAACTAAGTTTTCTGGGCCATAAATTTCTGAATAGTCCATATCGCTTATGCATAAATTTTGTGGACTGCAATTTCCGTGGCCCAATAAGAAATTTATTTCCTGCCTTTCTATCACGTCATCCTCAATCTACACAAGCACGTGTTCCTCGCACACAATGCCAATGCCATGCGCACAATGGTGAATTAAAAAAAATATCATTTCACATAATTTTTTTAGGGCAAATTTCACCCAGGTCCCTGAGTTTAAGGGTTATTATCACACAGGTCCACATTTTTTAAATTTTATCTTCGGGGTCCCTAGGTTTTCAAAAATCATCTAGATCCCTTTTAAATTTTTTTATTATTAAAAAATATATAAATTACAATTATACCCTTACTCTCCCTCTCTCCTCCAGATCCGGCCGCCCCGCCGCCCCGCGTCGCCG
>KZ452040.1:1000087-1036191 GCA_002786265.1 Apostasia shenzhenica | reverse complement strand
GGCGTCCGGTGTCGTGCGGCCGCGCCAGGTGGCCGCAGGAGGCGCGGCGGCACGGTGGCGGCGCGGATGCCAGATCTCGATGAGAGAGGAAGAGTAAGGGTATAATGGTAATTTGTATATTTTTTAATAATAAAAAAATAAAAAAAGACTCAGATGATAATTTTTGAAAACCTAGGCACCCCGAAGATAAAATTTTAAAAACGTGGACCTATGTGATAATAACCTTTAAACTCAAAGACCTGGGTGAAATTTGCCCTTTTTTATTATTTCGTTTTATTTTTTATTTTTTTTTATTTTTTTATAATACTTTTTGCTTGATTTATATTTTCATACAAAATTTTAAAAAGTGAGTATAAAGTAAAATCAGATCCATACAAAGTCTAAAATTTACATATAATGGGCTTATTTCGTTGAAGGATAAATTTGAGTAAGAAAAGAGAAAATATTTTATTTTATAGAATTGATAAGAAAAAAATTTATTTTAATATTGGGAGGTGTGTAGGATGTGAAATAATGTTGATTTTAAGGTTAAAATTTATGTTGAGTGTAAAATAAAGTTGATTTTTAAGATTGAAATTTGCGTTGGATGTGAAATTATTAAATTTATAATAAATTTAAAATATTATTATTATAATTTTTTGCCCAATTTTGAGCATTTGTCAAACAAGACAATATATAATCTAGTAAAAAGTATTATAAAAAAATTCATAAAAAAGATAAAAATTACAAGAAATGGCTAGACGACGCTCTTTCGCCATTGCGCGTGCGACACTCTCTGATTGGGTGCTGTAGGAACGATGCAGCATGCTAACTGCAGTACATATGGACTCTAATAAATAACATTTATTCAATAATTTTCCAAATTGTGTTGTAAAAATGGAATCTTTCAAGGGTTCGTTCTAGGCCTGTAAATGGGTCAGATCTTGATCCGATCTGATCTGTGATCCGAACCGATTATCTTATAAAATGGAATAAATTTTTGACCCACACGATTATTCCGAAAAACCGACCCGCTCCATTTAAGTATTGTCGGGTCGGATCCGGGTCGATGCTGATCTGATCCGAAAAAAACCCAATCTAGAATTTATAAATATGAAATTATTTTACATATTTATATATTTATTATTTAATTACATATGTTAATTATTGTTTTATTTTATGAAGGTTTTGAAATGTGAGTGAGGCCTATAATTATTAAAGAGACTATTGCAAATTATTTTAAGTGTAGTAAATAGGAAATGCTTGTATTGTGAGGTGGGATTAATAGCTACAAATATTTTTTACCGCTAAGATAAAATATTTAGTACTAGCTTTAAAAGAATTGCGCTTTATTTTTTGTGTAATATTTTCATTTACACTGTTGGTTCTATGTTTTGTAATATTGTAATATAATGCTGATGTCAGTGATATGATCTTTAGATGTTTATATATTATCCCTATATTTTCTACTATAATGAATTTATATTATAAATTTTAGTGATCAAAATATACATACAACTAATAGTTGTAGTCATTGAAAAAATAGAGTTAAATTATTTAAAAAAAATTCTGGGTTGACCAGAAATCAGATTCGAAAATCCGAACCGTAGCGCATCATGGAACGGATCTAGGAAGAAGCTTGAGGGCCGGAGTTATGTGGCCTTGCGACGGGTATGGAACCACAACAGCACGCCGTTTTTGTGAACGAACAGGACTCATCTCTCCTCTCTGTTTTTTTTATATATTATGTTCTCCTGAAGGCATGCAATGGGGGTATATATATAATAATAATAATAATAATAATAATAATAATTATTATTATTATTACTATTATTATTATTATTGTTAGAACTTTTTCTAACACCTCTTGCCAAACAGCAGCTCAAGTCGAACAACTCAAGTCAAACAGCAGCTAAAGAAATATCACCAGATCGTACTCTCCAGCTCAAGTCGAACAGCAGCTCAAGTCGGACAGCCCAAGTCGAACAACAGCTCAAATCGAGCAGCTTAAGTCGAACAACAACTCAAGTCGAACGGCTCAAGCTAAACAACATTTCAATATCACCAGATCGTACTCTCCGTACTACTATGAGATATCACCAGATCATACTCTCTGTAATACTATGTCAACTCAGTATTTAAGACAGTATGGGGGTCCACTCCCTAATCTTTTTTTGCAGGAATAGGTGACAGATGTGGTAAACTGTACCTATTATGTCCCCTCCTCTGTAGCCTATAAATAAAAGGAAGGAGAATGCTCTGAAAAAAAGGAGGTCTCTCTCTCTGGCCGAGCTGCCTCTCTCTCTCTTGTACTAATTCGTTCTCCATGTAAGAGACGGAATTCGATTAGTGGATTTAAATCGCCTGGACAGCGTCGTGGTTTTTTCCCCGAAACTCAGGTTTTTACGTAAAAATTATCGCCTCATCTCATTCTGTTTTGACATATTTTTTGCATCAATAATTATTATTAATATATATATATATATATATATACAGCTGTACTATGGCTTGCTGGTGGTTGAGTTTGAACAGAAGATCGCCTCTATTTGAATTTCATATGATGGCGCCTGAATAGCTACCCTGCGCCACGTGTCCGTGAGGAGGGTCAAAAGTCAATGGGAACATGGCCCGTCCATTAAATACAATTTTAATATCACATGAAATTTTATAGCTAAAAAAAAATATTGAAATTTTATTCGATTAATAATATGTTTTTGGCATGGTATTCCAATAAGTTCTCAGACTGCAAAAATTATATTAGAATTTAATTTCAATTAAACAATTTATATTCAAGGTAATTATGATTTTCAAGCTATAATGAATTTTATTTAAATATAATTTTATATGCAAAAATTCACCTCAAACTATGTGAATTCTATGTGAATGTAATTTCATCAATAGAATTTTAATTCAAATGTAATTCTAACTATGTAAGTAATATTCGGCAATGCAACCATCTCATTTTAAAGTTTTTTAATGCATTTTTAGGAGAAATGTTTTGTGTGAATCTCCAATAATGTTTTTACCTACCAAATAATCTTAAAATCAGCCCAACGTTTGACTCGAGAATTATCATAATGTAATCTAACGAAGAGTTTCAGTAATTTAATCTAATTTTGCTTGATATTTATTGATCGATTATTTCATGAAACTAATATAAGAATAGTCAAATAAGAGCGCAAAATTAAAAGACGACTTAACCAATATGTCATTGAATGTGATGAAAAAAGGTCGGGTTGATCCAGTCCCATGTGCATTGATACTTAAATGCACCCAAATTGTATCATAACTATATGTGCGTTGTTTTAATAATGTAAATAAATATATTTGCATAAGGAGAATTTCTTTAATTTTTAACACCACTAAATAAACTCAAAATCAAATTAAATTTGGTGTGTTAGCCATAAAGTTATTTATTCTATACAATGTAAATTTTAATGGCAAGTTCTTTTGTTTATATAATTGTTAACTTCAATTGAGAGATAATTTACTGATAAAAAAAAATGAATGTAGTGAAATTTAATGTTAATGATAACTTATAAAATATAAAAAGTAAACTATTTTGGACCATGAGTTTAGATCCCAAACAATTTGATATTAGAATTGCGTGTACGTATCCTAATACGCATTTCTACGAGACGTGGCTTATTGAAGATAATGAAGTATGAAACCCAGAGATTACGTCATATTGGTAAGTACTGCAAGTGTATCTCACAGCACATGAAGTTCAAATTCCAGTACCAGCCGATGGACAGACGACAATCATATGAAAACCTAGAGTTAGTTTAATGCCCATAGCCAGAGAGGGCGGGGAGTAATCGCCAGGTGATATCCTAAGAGAAAGGAATCACTGAGGCAAAGTGCAGCTCCTGAAATACTTTTAGGCCAAATAATAGGTGGTGAGAGGGGCACAGGAATGAATCTTCTCATATCGAAAAGTGAGAGAGATCCTAAGCTGTATAAGTAGATAACGTGATCTTAAATGGTAGAAGTGCCGGTTCTTTGGAGCCTATGATGGATAATCTCCTGGGAAGTATTCAAGCCATACAACTTTTCTGAGGCCAGAGTGGACAATAGTTCTATAATAGAATCAGGATCATAGGATATTATAATTAGTGTGTAGATTTTTCTGTGCATATTTGCAGAAGATTAAGTTTATCAAACTAACATGAATGAACTTAAATTTAAGATGGGCACCGAAAAAAAAATCTATTTTTTATTTTTGATTCTGACAAAAAAAAAATCAAAATTTGGGACTCATAAGATAACTCAAGCTCACATGTTGCGATGGTGCAATCCCCAATTGTTTCAGCCCCATACGTTGAGAAATTATTACATCCGGATGGAGCACTATTTGAATACTAATTAGAAACTGTCGCATGTGCAATACAGGTGGGTCCGAGTACACGTCGTGGCCTCTAATTGGTATCCGAATAATGCTCCATTTGGATGCAATAATTTCTCCCATACGTTATTACCGACCACACCTTCGTGGTCTCATTTCAAATTCTGAACTGTCGCACTCACCGTTTTGCGTCTTAACCTCAAAAAACTTTTCTGGCCTGTGATTTCTGACGCATAATTTTAGTGGACTATGATTTCTCAATAATTGATGCAGCCCAATAAATGCCATTTATTCAATAATAATAAAAAAAGAATTTTGGAAGGGTGAGTTCAGGCTGGCATTGGCATCTGAACTTCGTGTGCAAAAATATTTATGATTTAATAAATTTAATTTATTATATTAAAATTTATGTATTATATGAAGCAAAATCTACAATTATATTAAAAAAATATATATAAATTGTATTATAAATTTAATAATTTCAATTAAATTTTTATTTGAATATAAAATAAAATTAATTTTCATTTTTGTTAATTTATTGAATTTTTTTCTAAATTTTGAACTATTTTTATACTTATTTTTATTGGGATATACGTAAAAAATTATGTCATGTTGGATAAACAATATTAATAGAGCTGAGCTTGTTAATGCATAATTTATGATGCCTGTATTTAATAGCTTAAGCTTTTATTAGGTTGATAATTATGAGCTCAACTTTGTCCCTCTAGGGTATCAAGACCAATTAATTTATAAAAAAAATAATTTGGAAAATATAATAATATTATCCACCAAATGTTTAATTTTAGGGATAATTACCTATATGCCGCGCAATTTAATTTTATTTATGCCTTACCCATCCATTCTTAGTTAATTACGCTATGCACACTCAAAAAATTATAAAATCTTACATACACATATTTTAACTTATTTCTATTATAATGAATAATCATAATTTTTCAATAACCTAACTATAGTTAGATTACAAAAATTCTGAGCCGTTCATCATATTATTTTAAGGATATTTAAATATATTTTGAGTGAAAATCCTAAAACCTTAATATTTAGGTGACAACAAAGGAAGGAGACATCCGCGATGTGAATTGATTTTAGGACAAATCAGTGCTTTAGTGTGGTATTGAGGAAGAGAAAAATGTGTACCATTAAAAGTAAAAATATAATTTTAATGATTTACTAGCAGAATATTTTTTTTTCAAATAGTTTTTGATTAAGTTTTAACTCAAATGTATGTATGTAAGATTTTATAATGTTTTGAGTGTGCATAGCGTAATTAACTAAGAATGGATGGGTAAGGCATAAATAAAACTAAATTGTGTGGCATGTAGGTAATTATCCCTTAATTTTATTGTGTGTCAATTCTTTTAGTTGGTGTATGTTTATTTTTTTAATTAGAGATGAAAAATATATTGATGTTTGTTTATAATGTGAAATCGAAATATATATAAGATATGAAATTTCAAATTATTTTTTAATAATAATATTTGTACATAATGTAAAATAAAATTAAAATTTAAGGTAAATTACATCAGGGCCCTTAAGGTTGGAGAGAGAATGCAACGTAGTTATAATTTTATAAATTTTGAAAAGCATGACTCTCACGTATGATTTATACAGACAAATAGGTCCCGGCCATATTATAATTTGTACACGTGGAAAGGCCCCTAATTTGATTTCTACTCATTAACTTGATCTTTATTGACATAAACTGTATCTCAATATTAACCAAATATAGTCATTAAAGTTTTCTCTATGTACAAAAATGTCTGTCATCCAACCCTCAAAATCTTTATAATCTTTTTATTTTTATTTTTTTTGAACTCCTATTATGGCTCAAATTCATCCTCTTAATTTAATATTTTTTAAATAAATATTTGAAATAAGAAGCTAAAAATTTTAATGATAAACCAGTCATTTACTTTTATTTTATAGAGATTTTTACCCGTATGCATGACACAAAAAAACTTCAATATTTACTTATTAGACGCCCTAAAGTTAAATATTACATGACACACACTTATTTATTTTAATTTTACAACCAACACACCCTAGTTAAAAAATCCTTACATTTTATTTAAGTAAACCATACTTAAGTTATCTTTTAACTTAAATAAATTTCATAGGAATAAAATTTAACTCTCGGTGCATCTTAACTTAAATCTTACATGTTAAAAATTATTTAAATTTATTATTTATGTAAAATATTTTAAATCTAATCGTTAGATGCTCATCTTAACGATTAAATTTAATTTAAGATACAAAGGGGGTTAGATTTTATTCTTATGAACCTTATTTAAGTTAAAACATAACTTAAGTATAGTTTACTTAAATAAAATGTAAAAATTTTTTAAATAGGGTGTGTTAGTTGTAAAATTAAAATAAATAAGTGTGTGTCATGTAATATTTAACTTTAGAGTGTCTAACAAGTAAATATTGAAGTTTTTTGTGTCATACGGGTAAAAACCTCTATTTTATAATGCGCTTGTATAAATTATAATTGGAGAACATGTATTAAATTTTTTTTAAATCAGACCCACATGCAATTTATCCTAGAATTTAGGTAGACTGTAAAATAAATATAAATAAATATATAAGAAATTTAATATCTACAAGGCATATTATTTTAAAATTTCTTATATTGAAGGAAAAGCTGCAAAATTAATACATTACAAATTAATTATTCACATAGTTTGACTTCATGCTGATTAAATTAAGTTCCAATAATTTGGAAATACAATAATAATATATATATTTTTTGAAACGTGAAACCAATAATATTACTGCAGGAAGTTGGCAATGGAAGCAGTAACAATAGCTACTGGAGCACCTTCTTCACCAAAGCCTCGAAGTCGGCAATGGAAGAACCTCCCTTTTCTGTTGCCTTCCTCGCTATCTTCTTCCATTCCATCGCTTTCTTCTTCATCTCCCTCCCCTTCTTCCCTGCCATCATCTCCCTCACCATCGCCGCCACCTCCTCCCTCTTCACGTTGTTGTTAATCTCCATCCCAACTCCCCATTCCTCGCACGCATACCGGCAGTTGGTCGTCTGCTCGGCGAAGAACGGCCAGCACATAATGGGCACGCCGGCTGAGAAGGCCTCCAGCATTGAGTTCCATCCAGCGTGCGTCAAGAAAAGTCCCACCGCCGGGTGCTCCAGGATCTCTTCCTGCGGGCACCACCTCGCCATGAACCTCCTCCCCTCCGTCTCCTCAAAGAACTCCGGCGGAAGAACGGCTTTCTCCCCCTTCACGAGATCTCCTCGTATCACCCACAAGAAGTCGTAACCGCTACAGGCGAGTCCCCAGGCGAATTCTATCAGCTGCGCATTCGACATCGTCGTGATGCTGCCGAAGTTCACAAACACGACAGAGCCTGGCTCTTTCCGGTCGCTGAGCCACTCGATGCAGCCGGGGTCTTCCTTCCATAGGCTCGTGCCGAGGGACTTGAGCTGCGGGCTCTCCGGGAAGTGGCGGGGGAGAAGGTTGAGTGGGCCGATCGTGTAGATGGGCGGGAGAACCGCAGACAGAGCATCCAGAACAGAGGATTCCAGGTCGTCAATTGTGTTGATGATGACGGCCTTGCCCTCGGCGACTCGCCGGGCGCTGCGGCCGAGGAAATTGAAGAAGACGTCGCCGGAATCTGTAGTTCGGAGGAAGGAAGGCAAATCTCTCAGCCGGATGTTGGTCAGCCCTGGGATCCAGTCGATTGGGGCGTCGAGGTACCCGTTGGTCAGGTAGCTTTCGTCTTCAGTGCAAATAAATAAAAGAAAATTGATCAATCATTAACGCTCAGTACTGAAGGATCGATGGAATCTGATAGCAATGAAGTTTTTTTGAGCACGGTGCATATATAGCTAGATGTATACCGGGAAGAGGAGTAAGACCCCGCTCGACGAGGACATGATAGTGACGGTAGCCCATTAAGCCGCAGGCGCTCGCCGTCCAGAAGACGACGTCGGGAATGCCGAGTTTATCGGCGGCATCGATGCAGAAGCTCATCATGCCGTCGGAGATGATGCTGGTAACAGGGGGGATGCCGGAGGAAGGGTCGTTGAGCTTGGCAAGCAGCCGGAGGAACGGCGAGAGCATGTCGTTTGCGACGGCGAGGCAGAGTGACTGGAGCTCCTGGGTAGCGTCCGGGTCTGACGGCGGTAGGCCGTCGGGGATGGGCTCGAAGAGGAAGTCCGGTATCCCTCCGACGTCGACTGCACCGCCGCCCTGCGAGCGGAGGAGGCGGTCGTGGTTGAACTCGGTGTTGACGAAAGTTATATGAAAGCCTTTAGAATGGAGAAGCTTGGCCAGCTTCAGCGCCGGAGTTATGTGGCCTTGGGCCGGGTATGGAACCACAACAGCATGAGGTTTTTCCGATCGAATCGATCCCATCTCTCTTCTCTCTCTCTCTCTCTCTCTCTCTCTCTCTCTCTCTCTCGCTCGCTCTCTCTCTCTCTCTCTCTCGCTCTCTCGCTCTCGCTCTCGGCAACGGGTATGTATAGCTAATCTACAGGCTACGCTCACCACAGAATAAAAAAATCTATTTTTTTTTTTTTTTTGATAGAAAATAAAAAGATGTTTTTTGGCTGTGAAGTTAATGAGATCTTTTCGTCTGATTTGCTGCAAACCTCTGCTTTCAACACAAATGGAGTGATGGACGGCACCTATAAATTAAAATAATAATAATAATTTAAAAAAAGTCAATATATGGTTTTAAGGAGTGCGGGCCCACTGAATTGTACGACGATTTTAATTGGCAGTTTTCGCTGGCCAAATTCCACATCACTGATGTACGAAAAAATCCAATGGCCCGAGAAATCTGAAGCATCCATCACTGCCGTTCAATCCTCTCTCTCTCATTAGCGGAGTTCACATTTCATCTTCTGAATTATTGGAACTGCTGACGTTCCAAAACTCGATTTAATTTTTTCTTCGTATTTTGAAATTGTCAACTTCAATAATTTCGATTGTTTTGATTAATGTAATTTTCATAATTTTAATATTTGACTCAAAAAATTAAGTTTTAAACCAAAGGAAAAAATTTCATGATTTAAAAATATTATGTGACTTTTATCAGAGTACATCCATGACGAAAAATAAAATTAATTATATTAAAAATTGTATTAGATGTGAAATAAAATTGGTTGATTAATATTAACGTTTGTGTTTGATGAAATATAAAATGTTTTTTATTTTACAAATAATTTAACTTTTACTTATGAGTTTGTTAGAAACTTCTCTAACAACCCTTCTGCAATATCGTGCATGGCCATTCACTACTCGCGCTCAAGCATAGCCATCGTTCAAGACTTCGGACATCGATCCCACTGTCTTGGCCTTCTACTGCACATCGTGTACGACGTTTAATAGCAACCTCGTGCACGACCAGTCATTGCTAGCGCTCCAGCACGCAGCAGTCCAAGACCTCGGACTTCCATCCCGCTGGTCTAGCCGCCCATAACATCGCTCATGATGTATCAGTAGTCTAGTCTTGATTCCTGGAATCCCCTCTCGAGCAGCCTAAGTCGAACAACAGCCCAAGTCGAACAACGGCTTAAGTCGAACAACAGCTCAAAGAAATATCACCAGATCGTACCCTCCGTACCACTATGTTAACTCAGCATTTAAGACAGTTGGGAGTCCACTGCCTAATCGTCCTTTGCAGAAATATGTGTTAGATGTGGCAGATTGTACCTATTTTGTCCTCTCCAAACTTACAATCATAGCAGCTCAGCGACTGAAAGTCAAGGCTTCCACAAAGCAGCTCAACCACCACGAGCTAACGACTCTACAGGGAGTAATCTATTCTCTAACACTCCTTCAAAAAAATGTGAGTTTCATAAAAACAAAAATTAGTATATTTTGAATCAGTCTCGACCAAAATTAAAATGAATTAATTAAACTTTTTATCTACTGCAAAACTTAAATCATAAACAATATTATATTGTAAATTTGATTTTCATAAACTGTATCATACTATAAATCATAAATTGTAATATACTCCACTCCTAGTGCACTTCTCCTCTAATCTTTAACTACACGTTTTTTATAAATGTAAGTAAAGAAACACATATTCTTTTGTAGAAACTAGTAGAAGAATCGTTATAATAATTCTTTATAGAAGCACATGGAGATACCTTAACGCCATCTCTTCTTTAGAGGTCGAGATCAAAATTCAAACAAATCGTAGAAGAATCGGATCCAAAACTACTCACTTAAGTGTATAGATATAGAATTTGGAAAAAAAAAAGACCTTGACGAGAAGAAAGTGAGAGATACAATAGATATAGAATTTGGAACTAATTTTTAATAAGGAGCCTAATAAGAAAAAGCAAAGATTTATTGGCTTAAATTCAACCTCTTAAGTATATATCACTTAACACTTAATTTGAGCTATTTCATGTTGCTTTATAAAAAACTTTTTGAGTGTTGGAGCAAAATTATGTTATTGATTTTTTAAAAATATCATCTATATATATATATATATATATATATATATATATATATCCTTAACATTAAAGTATTTATTGACTTGCTATTTTTTGTTAATTATCTCATCACAAGCCACTTTAAGTTAATTAACTTCTCAATTATTTTTGTGACGGCTCTACTCATCACTTTAATTAATTATACTTATAAAAAAAAGAAGAGAAATAATAATAGTTATTAACTATAGTATAGTATGGTAATAATACGCACAACAAATAATTGAACAAATGTAATATGAATAGCATATCATGGATGTCATAATCATATAAGAGAATAAGTAAAGTTGCAAGCAAAGGAAAATTTTTATTTGTATTTTTTATTTTTAATTTTTGGTCTGTGATTTCTTGAACTATGCATTAATTGCCTTTTACATATTTAGAGATTGTCAACCTCTAGCATAGTAGGCAATGGATGTTGTCGTGCATAAATATTAGCAATGACATATATGCTCATTTTAGTAGCAACGTATTTACGATTTGGGGTCGTCACCCCTTAGCCTTATAGGTAATTGACTCCGTTGTGCCATATATATAACTCAAGTTAAGTCAAGTATGCAGTTTCAGAGAAATCATGCATTTTTAATCCATTGTTTTCTTAAAAAGCTTATTTACAAGTTTATTCGAATAACAAGTCTATATACTTGCTTAATATTACTTTATCTCTTTAAGTGTACTGACAAGTTCTTATACTTGGCATCTAGTAGCTGTTATAATCGAGAGTTATCACTTTCAAAAATGTGAAAAGTAGTCATATACTTGCTTTATATAAGTGTCATGATCAAATAGTTTGATTCGTATGTCAATCAGACTCTGTTTTAATCTTTTTCAACAAAAGAAAAAAAATACAATTCTATCCAAAGTAGTACGGTCCGATCCTCAGTCCAATTCATATTAGATGGTCTTATCCTATGGTCCAATCCATAGATCGGATGGTCCGATCTTTATATTCTGTGGTCTGGCTTTATAATTGGACGGTCGGATATTTAATTGTTCAGTTCAATCTTATTCCTCTACCTTCTAATTCTATGATTGGACGGTCTAATATTTATAGGGATGATCTGATAATTTCTCCATGCTGTCTGATCCATGCGATTATACAGTCCGATCGAGCCTTTTTTTTTTTGAAAATGGCAATGCTACTCCGATCGACCCTTTTGTGGTCCGATTTTAGCCTGAAATGCAATCTAGGATTTGTTTTCTCATAGTTTTCACTCCAAAATCCCTCCGAACTTCAATCTAATACTAAATAGTAATCCTATCATGTTTCTAAACAAAATAAATATAGAATTAACATTAAATTGTCAGAGATTCATGGATGATTCATAAATAAAACAAACTAATAAATAGCTAGGCAAAATAAAAATATTAATAAATGAGAACTTCATGTTATTATCTCTAAACATGCAAAGCACAACATAGGATCATAGATCTAAATTTATATATATAAAGCAAAGGAATTTATCAATCTAACATGCAAAGCCAGATTTCCTCAAATTAATTTTATATTACATACTTATGATTTTATATAATACTCTTAAGATGATTGCATATATAAAAATTGATATGCACTGATTAGTGAATTAATATATACATATATATAGGTAAATATTACTCTCATCATTGAGGTTATGAGATAATGCCACATTGGTTAATGAAAATAAAAATCTCAAGTTTTATTGCTTGAGAATCATTTGATTTACCAACTGGGTTGTGTTAGTGGGGCGCCTCATTAAGTGACTTTGCATTCTTTAACACATTTTTCATAGTTTATCATCAAGTATAACTAAAGATGCATCATTGAAGTCTTTGTCATCATTGTCTTGCTCGGCACCTCCTTTGATGAATTCAAAGGTGGCCGGTGAAGGTTGTGCTTTCTTCTGTTCTTTGTTTATGTTTTAAAGTTTTCTTTTTTTGAAGAAAACTATGATATGATTTTGAATGACTTTCTTTGCGATTGGGTTCCATAACTTATTCCTAAATTTGATATCTCCAAGGCAAAGGAATGTACATTTTAATGCTTTGGTCCTAGTTTTGTTTATTCATCGTTTGGTGTAAGGAAGAAGGCTTAGCACCTGGGTACTCATACTTTTGTATCTAGCTTCTCTCTCTCTCTCTCTCTCCAGTCTTTATTGCTCAACAGATTGCTGATCATCTCTTTGATTTTTCGCTCTATACCATGTCTCACCTTTGCAGAAATGTCAATGAGGCTTCAGACTTCTTAGCCCATCTCGCTTCCTCTGGCAATTTCACTTGGGTGGGGGGCATGCCTCTCCCTAATAATTTTTGTCATCTGCTCTTGCAGGACGCTCCTGATCTCCACACTTTCTATATTATTAATTGATCTTTGGTCTAGGCCACCATTTCAGCTCTCTCTCTCTCTCTCCAGTCTCCAATGTATTTAGGTTTTCTACATCCCACCTCTTCTATTTCCCCTACTTATTAAGGAGTTTCATCACTCTCTCCCATATTTGCACCAGTCCTCTTTCTTTTGTACATATATTTTTTCACCATCTTAATTTATCATAAGATTTGGTCCTTATCCACTGGTTGCTTGCTTTTAATATCATCATTGTTTGAGAAAAGATAGATTTGATGAGTTAATAGATGCGGATAGAAAAGTGTGATGAGATCATTAATGGCCATGATGATGATGATGGAGTGGGAGTTCACAGTGGCAGTGAGGCTGATAGAGGTGATAGTGGCACCGATAATGTTAGGGAAGGAAAAGAGTGAGAAAGAGATGATAAATTTGTCATTACATACATATCTAATAGCAATTTTGATGAAAAAATATAACTAAAAATTTAACTGACATTCTAAGAACTAAAACAACGAGATTTTCAAATCTGTAGACCAACATAATACTACCCATTAAATTCTAAGACCTAAAATTTAATTCTGATGAAGTGATATTATCATGTGATAGCTTCACCCATGGGAGCCCATTCTAAGGGTAGAACGGCCTTGAAATAGGAGAAATTTTTTGGTTTGATGCGTGCACTGTTTGAGAGCCATATGTGTATTTTAGGCGGGCTTGCGCACATTGTAGTGCTCTGTGATTCGGTGCCAAATGACTTGAAATTTCGAACCCAAAAATTTTTCTTGAAAAAGAGATCCTTCTTTGTGCTACAACTACAAGCAAGGCATCAACCATGCCAAATACAAGCATTAGATTAGTAAGGCAGCAAGCAAAGAGGCAAATATGCCACTCATCACCAGAGATGCCCAGCCCTTAGGCAAGCTCCATTGAAAGATGCAATCTTGAGAGCAGGAGGCCATTAGTCTATTTTATAAGAGGATAAAACTTGTGTAAAATTTATCGTGCATAAATAAGTATGTTAAATAAAAAAAATTTAATTTATTTTGTTGGAGTTATTATAAGATGTAAAATGAAATTAATAAATTTATTAAAATATGTCAATAAATTAAAACTATACGTTAAAAGTTGTATAATACATAAAAAAATAATATTTAGGGTAATTGCATTTAGGCTCTAAGATTGGAAAAATTATTGGGTTCGAAGAGCTCGATACGTCAGCTTTTCATACACTAATTAAATGACGACAGCTGGTAGAGGCGGGCTCGCTGCGTAAATGCGCTATAATTAATGTGCTTGTTACAGGCAAAAATGTGCTTGTTATAGACATAAAAGTGTTATTATAGGCATAAAAATGCTTGTTATAAATATAAATGTGCTTGTTATAAATATTTATAAGCATAAATGTGCTCGTTATAGGCATAAATATACTTATAGGTAGAAAGGTGCTTGTTATAGACATAAAAATGCTTATTATAGGTATAAAAGTGCTTGTTATAAAATGTGCTCGTTATAGACATAAAGGTACTTATTATAGGCATGAAGATACTTGTTATAGGCATGAAGGTGCTTGTTATAAATATAAATGTGCTTATTTATATATATTTATGCCTATAACAAGTATATTTATGCCTATAAAAGCTTATATAACAAGCACATTTATATTTATAACAAGCACTTTTATGTCTATAACAAGCACCATTCTGTTTGTAACAAGCACATTTCTACCAATAACAAGCACATTAATTATATATGTCAGTTACCAAATTCTTATTTAAGTTTAAGTAACTAAGATCATTTCTTATAGTTTCTTATCATATCTTCTTTAGTCTTCTTCTTCTTTTTTGTACATGGGCAAAATCTAATAACTCAATTTTTCTAACTAGAGCTTCAATTGGCCTATGATTTATATGTCCAAACCATCTAAGCCGATTTTTTCTAAATTTATCTTTAATTAGTGCAACATCAATTTTCTTTCGGACATACTCATTTTTCATTCTATTCTTTCACGTATACCCACACATCCACCTTAGCATCTTCATTTCTGTAATATTTATTTTATTTATATATTTTTTCTTTACACGCCAGCATTCATACTACAGTTTTAAAATATTTACCCTTTGATTCTGGATGAAAATTTTCTATTGCATAGTACGCCAAAAGCATTTCTCCATTTTATCTATTCTGCTTGAATCTTGCTAATAACGTTATTATCTATTTTACAATTATTTTGAATGATTGGTCCAAAGTATCTAAAGCGCTCACCTTTTTTTATAATTTGATCACCAATTATCATATCTCTAATATAAGTATTTCTTTCTTGACCAAATGTGCACTCCATATATTTATTTTTTGATCTACTAAAATGAAAACTTTTAGATTCTAGAGCATTCTTCCAAAGTTTGAGTTTCGCTTTAGCTCCCTCTTTAGTTTTCTCAATAAAGATAATATCATCTGCAAAGAGCATACACCAAGGCACCTCATCTTGGATATGTCCAATCATGACTTCTATAATCAAAGCAAAAAAATACGGACTTAAAGCCGAGCTTTGGTGTAATCCAACTGTAATAGAAAAATCCTTAGTCAAATCTCATTGTGTTCGAACATAGGTAACAGCTCCTTTATACATATTTTTAATAGCTTGAATATAAGCAGTGCAAATCTCTTTCTTTTCTAGAACTCTTCAAAGTACTTCTATTGAGACTTTATCATAAGCTTTTTCCAAATCAATAAAAACCAAATGTAGGTTTTCCTTTCTCTCCTAAACTTCTCTATTAAACTTCTTAATAAATGAATGACTTTTATAATAAATCTACTTAGTATAAAACCAAACTGATTCTCTGATACCTAAGTATTATAGTGTAACTTTTGTTTGATCACTCTCTCCCAAAGTTTTAAAGTATGACTCATTAATTTAATTCCTCTATAATTGGCACAATTTTGTATATCGTTTTTATTTTAATAAATATGTACTAATATACTCTTTCTCTATTCATTTGACATCTTTTTAGTCTTTAAAATCATATTAAACAATCTAGTGAGCTAAGAAACTTCATCTCCTAAACACTCCAAACATTTATTGAGATGTTATCTGATTCTACTATTTTTTTATGCTTCATCTTTTTTAAAGTTTTCCAGACTTCAACTTTACTAATACGTCAAATGTAAGAGTAATTTTAAAAAAATAAATAAATAATTAAAAATAATTTAAACAATAAAATATAAAAATATAACAATTATATTTTAAGTGAAAACAAATAACAACACTTTTACCATCTCAAATATCTAAATTAAAATTTTTAAAAAATTAAAACTAATTTACAATATCCTTGAGGATCACATGCAATTTACCCAAATTTTTATTATTAAAATTTATTTTTTTTGAAAAGAAAAATGAAACTGAAAATACTAAAACTAACGAGGATGGCTAACGAAACTTGATGGTTACAAAAATGCGAGCGCAACTGGCTGCAGGAGCCGCTTTATGGTTTTATGTTTTTTTGCTAAATTATATTTATATCTTTAAATTAAAAACATAAATATCATATGAACTCATAATTAATTTTGAATTGTTAACATTTAAATTTCTGATTTTTAATATAATTATTAAATAACTTTTAAATATTTTTTATTACTAAAATTTTTAAAAATTACTAAATTACTCTCTTTGAGCTGAGCCAATTGCTGTTCTGCTAGCAGAAGAAAAAGCCAACAGGGAGAAGAAAAGAGAAGGAGAGGAAGGCTAATTTAATAATTTTAAAAAATTTCAACAAAAAAAAATAAAAAATTATTTGATTATTATAGTAAACATTAAAATTATGAATTTATGCGATATTATTATATATGATATTATATGAGAGGAATCTGAAAGTACTTTATTTATTCTCTCCCCAAACTGCAAGCATTCCCGCCACCATCTTTCTTTCGCTCTCTCTCTCTGCACGATCCGTCTTCATCTCCCTTCAAGCCTCCTCTTTTACTTGGTCTTGCCGCCTGATTTCAGTAGTTTACAATACCTAATTCTCTCCTTCTTCTTCTCCATCATGACCGGCCTTGAGGTGGCAGCTGCTCTGGCAGCAATAATCGGGATTGTAGCTGCTCCCTTCTTGCAAACAAGCTTCGACACCTTGAAGACGCGCTTCATGAAAATAACGAAAGCACAGGTTTCTTCTTCAACGAGTCACCCAACACCTTCAACTTCAGCCGTCAGTGCTTCATTCGAATCTCAGCCTTCTCTACACACTATATCCAGCGAGCTGCTTGCCCTAGAGGACGCCATGGAGAATATCCCGCTTCTCATCCAGCTAGCGCAGAGCATTCACAACATCACCGGCGGTATAGAGAAGTTCCTCACCCAGGTAAGAGACGCCGCCTACGCCGCCGAAGACTTGGTGGATGAACTGGAGTATGAAGAGCTCCAGAGGACGGTCGAGTGGGAAGCCACCGGATCCAGTAAATCCGAAGCCAAAATTGAAGCTGATGGTCAAAAAATAATTATTGAAACGCCAGCGGCGGCAACAGCTCACGACCTGCAGTCACCAGCTTCGACCCACGCCGGAGCTCAAGCTGTGGTTGGGGCGCAACCCTCGGCTCCAACCCATGACAAGAGTGACGACACTTCTGATGATGGGTGTGGGTGTCTGGCATTTCTCAAGAAGCTTTTTACTAAATGCTTCACCTGCGGTAGCCCTGCAGCACCAACCACTGTCCAAGCACCGTCCGCATTGCCGGAAGGGCCTTCCTCTCAACCACCGCCGGCTCAGTTGCCTCAGCCATCTTCTTCGCAACCGCGTCTGTCGGAGCAGGCACAGCTGCATCATCAGCCGCATATTTCTACCAGCAAGATTACAGCCGAAAGGATCAGCAGGACAATCGACGAACTCAATCAAGTGGCCCGTCGCTTGAAAGAAGCTTGCACTCTGGCCATGGCATCATCGCAAGCGATGAAAGTCGGCAAGAAAGAAGAGGCGACGGCAATCCCCAGCCACCGTGTAACCACGTCCACCATAAATTCAAGCATGGTGTATGGCCGAGATGACAAGAAGCAGCAAATTACAAATACGCTCTATGAAGATTCTACCAGCCAGCAAGTTTCCATCATCGCCTTGATCGGCGTGGGTGGTGTGGGGAAGACGACGCTAGCCCAATACGTCTTCAACGACGATGATATGGTGAAGTTATTTGAGTTCAAGGTGTGGATTTGCGTCTCTGATGATTACAAAAAAGAAAGGATCATTAAGGAGATCATAATGGACACAGCTTCTTCTAAGGTGAAAACCAGCGCTGAGCTGCAGTCCACCACCAGCATGGACACCCTTGAAAACATGCTCATAGCGAACATATCAAACAAGAGGCTGCTACTTGTGCTTGACGATGTCTGGAGCGAACAATGGACAGAAATCCTCCTCCCACTTCGAGTCAGCAAGACAAAATCCTGCAGAATAATCGTGACTACCAGAGAGAAGAAGAACATCATAACGCTGCCAAGGGAGGTTGCTGATCACTGCAAAGTTATAATCATTAACTTGGAGGGTTTGGAAGAAGCCGCCTACCAAAGACTCTTCGATGAACATGCCTTCGGTGCTCAAGATCCTAAGAATCATCCAAAAGGACAAATGCTGCAGGGAATCGGCCGGCAAATAGCAAAGAAGCTCAAGGGATCCCCCTTGGCCGCAAAGACAGTGGGGGCTGTGCTGAGGGAGAGACTAGAGATTGATCACTGGAACCGAGTTCTGAACAGCGAACTGTGGAGCCTTGGGAATCAAGAGGCAGGCGATATAATGCCAGCTCTCATGCTGTCCTACCTCCATCTCCCCTCCTACTTACAGAGATGCTTCTCCTACTGTGCCATTTTCCCCAAAGATCATGACTTCGATAGAAAAAGTCTGGTGAACATGTGGATCGCACAGGGCTACATTTCAAGCAAGCAAGGTGATGAATGGCTAGAGAAAATTGGGCTGGAGTACTTCAAAAACTTGGAGTCAAGATCTTTCTTCACGAAATCTGACAATAACTACTACAAGATGCACGACTTGCTGCTCGATTTGGCCATGTTTGTCTCCTTGAAAGAATGCTTCGTGTATCACTCGGCAAGACAGTATGGAGACCCTGGAACCTGCCATCATCTGTCGATCAGGAGCAGAGCTGGGCAGCTTCCTGAAGCCCTAATGCTTCGGTTAAAGGTTGTGCGCACGCTCAACACCTTTGGGGTGAGAAGCATAGATAATTGGGAAGGTGCATCACAAGCTCTGCAATCAATGAAGAGGGTCCGGGTCTTGGTTCTGTCTAGAATCTCAAGCATGAGCTTTACGAATCAATTCACACTAAAGGAAATTGGACATTTGATCCATTTGCGGTATCTTGATCTTTCAAGAATCGCAATTTCAGTAGTTCCAGAATCCATATGCAGCCTCTATCATCTGCAGACTCTGTTATTCTATCCTTACGAAGCCATCGAATTCCCAGAGCGAATGAACAACTTAATCAAGTTGCGGCATCTCGTTGCAGGCAAGACCTCAATTGCCAGCATACCATGCATTGGGAGGCTCCGTCATCTGCAAAAGCTCCCAGTTTTTCACGTTAGAAGTGGGAAGCAGTACAATGTAGGGCAGCTTGAGGAGATGAATGAATTAACTGGAGAGCTGCAGATATGGAATATGGATTGCATTGAGGCAGTAGACGATGCCAAGCAGGCCAGATTGGGAAAGAAGGAACGATTGAAGGTTCTAAGGTTTGTTTGGAGATCTGATGCTGCGGATGCTGCTGGCGAGCTACACGACAGCATTTTCGACTGCCTCACACCACCTCTTACGCTGGAAGAACTGCACATTCTCCATCACCCTGGTCGCAATCCTCCGAGCTGGTTGACTCCGCGGTCCCTGACATATATACAACGTTTATCTCTCTCAGCTTGCTGTAGATGGAGAAGCCTCTCACATATTGCAGAGCTTCCTCATCTTGAGTATTTGAGCATTGAGAAGATGAGTTTGGAGGTGGAGCTCGGAGATGGGTCAGCCGCATTTCCCTCTCTGCTGAAGCTAGACATGAGGCAAGTTTCTGTGTCATTCAGAAAGAAGGGGAAATTGAGGACCAATCAATTATTGTTCCTCCCACAACTCCAAGTATTGGAGCTCTATCTCTGCAGGAAGCTTGAGGGGTTCAACATGCCTCCATCTCTACAGTCGCTCTACATCAACAATTGTGATCTTGATCTGCCGGCTTGCCTGAAAGGCCTCTCCTCTCTTACGTCTTTGGAGATTCGGCATCAATACAGCTTCATATCATTCAATGGGGAGGCCACGGCCAGCCTCACGTCGCTCAGGCGACTTTCAATATGGAACTGCATCAATTTCAGGTGGCTGCCAAAGCTCGGATTTCCAGCATCACTGGAAAAACTGGATATTGTAGAATGCAGTCAACAATTACATGATAAGCTCAAAGATTTTGCTTCTCCCGAGTGGTCCATGGTAAAGCGAATCCCAGACAAGAACATAAATTCTTCAGCAGAAAATCCTTCAGATAACGCCAGCATTAACAGTATTCTGACCTGATTTTGCTGAATCAAGCATGGAAAATCTTTCAGATTTTTGCAAAATGAACTTCCAACTTCACTCGAGTATCTGATTATATCATGAATATGTTAGTAGACGAAGCAGTTGCATGGCTGAAAAGCTCCACGAAAAAAGATGGGAATAGCAGGCTTGCATTGATTCAATTAAAGATGGAAGAGGTTGTTTGAACTTTGAAAGGCAGGCAGGATTTTTGCCGATGTGAAGTTTGCATCAAGGTCTATTTTACTTCTCTTATTTCCTAATAAATTTTTTCACTGTGTTTAATCTTTGTATAAACTTTTTTTTATTATTTACAATCATGTAATATCTTCATCTAAACAAACATACATCAAATAACAATTTGTAATGTTTTGAAACTGAAAATAATAAGGTATGCAGCTTTCCCACCACAAACTTGTCATGCCTTTTTAAACTAATTATTTCGTTAATAACTAGTTATCTTTTATCTAATTACTAACAAAATAGTTAATGCAAAAATTCAAGAAAAATCCGGTTGTTATTGAATTAACATTCATTCATTAAAAGTAAGCAATATCAGTCCTCAATGTAAGTTCTGATCAGTTCTCACTGCCCAAGAAGTAAACTGTATTTGTGTTGCTTAGTGTAGAAGTTTTGTGAAGCAAAGGGACAAAGTTTCTCTTTAAATGTGAAAATCGCGCTTGTAGTGAAGACAAGACAATCCTTTTATTTAACTTTTTTTTTTATTTACAAAGCTTGATGGAACGGAGATTTGCACGAAGGAGCAATCAATCAGGTTGAGGAAGCCCAATAGTTTTCTAGGAACTTGTCTCTTGTTGTCATGTATTGTCTCTTCGATGAGGTAGTTTGATCCACGAAGGGTGGTCCTCAGGATCATCGTTCAGGAAAAAGAGTTCTCAAAATAGCTCCTTATTCAAGGACTCTCCAAGCAGCTCCTTGGTCGCACTCCTCGAGTTTGTTTGTGGATTAAAATTTCTTGATCAGAGGGTAGTTATTTTCAAATCATATTCTTGCTGAAATTTGTGAACATCCGCCACCATATTGACTGATTTATGAGTTTGAAATTGCGTTTAAATTTGTTTTGCACACTTCTTGAGATTTTATATGTTGCCACTACCATCAGAAGGTGCACAGATGAGCCTGAAAGCAGTGAAATTGATTTTGAGATACTTGATAAGCAGTAAAGTTTTTGGTTAGTTTTATGACAACAAAGATTCAACAAGTGTTGTTCGTTTTGCTGATTGAGATTGTCTACGAGATTGGAGATCTTCATGTGATTATCTATGGTATATATTTCTGTAACTTTTGTGGCCATTCGCTACTTTTTCTGTTGACATCCGAGTTAGAATTGCATTTGCATATTATCCTGCATCAAAGTTCATAGTTCATGTTTTAATCTGCTGAAGGAAATCCCCCTAGAGGCTTTGAACTGAGTTCTATGTAAACTATAAATTTTTCATTTTTTTATTACGACTAAAACTGTGATTTTTCTAACTAATATGATGTATTTATGGTTATAAAAGAAGAATTGATGGGATCCTCCAATGAGGCATGCATCAAGGAGCTTTGGGACAAAACAGGCCTAAATAGGTATAGTATCAGTATATCACCTTATGCTGAGTACAACAAAAGCAGTTGGCAGATGGTTATATATGGGTTGAGATGTTCAAGAAATGCCTGAAGGATTAATGAAAGAGCAATTCCATGAAGTCGAAGACCAATTGAGCTGCTCAAATTGAGAAATTAATGATCCAAGACATAGGAGGGTCAATTCCATTCAGAGAGCATGAGAGAAGGATGGAAAACAACCTAATTTTACAATGATGGATTTTGTATTTTTAACATTAGGTCAAATATTATGTGTATGTCTAAAGTAATGTTTGCTATCCTATAGGCTGATGAACTCGATCATAAGCCTAGTCAACCCGGAGCTCTGTGACCGCACGCACTGGCAGTTTGGTGGCGGTCTGGCGATGAGCCATTCGTTGGCTAGTGATCTTGGATAAATGCATGTAACTACTTCGGGTCATTCATTTTATGCAACCTTCGCACTTCTATCCATGTAGGACCGTTACAATGCTAAGATGTGTCAACGCCATCAAGTTCCCACCACCAGATTTGACTTTAACAAACATCCTCTCCCTATCGATCCCTTAAACCTAGATCCTGTAGTTGATGGTAGTGATGATTATTAGTTTGTTTTTTATTTTATTTTATTTTATTTTTTTAAATGTGCTTATACATGGTTGGAGTTTACAGCAGCTAATGCCCTCAAGGTCGTGGGATAGGAGAATATTTGTGATTTAATGACTCATATCCACTTTATTTGATAAGACTATAAGATTTGTTGATATTATCTTGAATTTAAAATTTAAATTTGGAGATAAAGGAAGGTAATTTGTTGAAAACCTGTAATTGACTAACAATTGTATTTTAGATATCTAATAAATTATATATTTGATTCAATATATATTCTATATGCAAAAATAGCATAAATGCATGGTTAAATAATTCCATCAGGATTTGGCGTGAGTTGCAAGCAGTCACATGACAAGAGAAAAAAGAGAGGATGTGAAGAAAGAAGGAAATTATGTGATTCATAATTCACAGAAGTACACTTGATTGGGAAACTATTGGAGACCTCCATTTGGTACTTTATCCTTTCAACTTCTTGATTAGAACCTCTTTGTCAGTGAGGTTTATCTTATTCTCTATTTGTAATGGTAAAAGAACTTTGATTTTCATTTATTTTCAGTCATTTATACTTGATTTTGGTAATGGATTTTAATTTCTCCTTTTCTTGTGGAAGTGAGCTATTTGTTGGCCAGACCACACAAATGTTGGTATCATCTTGCATTTCATTCTTGATTACTATAGTTGTGAGATTTATTTGGCTTTTCCATTAAAATTAATATAAGAGAAGATTTTCTTTTTCTTATTTAAAAATATTTTTGTTCTAACATTTGTCATATGTTGAGATCTTCAAACTCACCCTCTAATACCAACAGACTCCATATCGCAACGAGCCTTTTCATGAATTGAGGATTTAGTCTGTTGAACAAAGGAACATGTTTTCAATGTAGTTTGATTCGAAGCTAATACAAAAACTAGTGAGTGAACTAAAGAATGAAAAGGAAGATGAAAAGAATTGAGGCAATAGTTTTCCCATTTAACTCTTTTGTATATTCACTTAATGATGGAACCAAGACCAAAAGTCTAAGAACATCTACAAAGTATACGTGTCCCTTTTATAAAAAAGGAGAAGATATAATAAAAGGCTGTGGAGTTTGCCAAAATTGCAAGCAGAATTACTGATATGGAACAACATGTAAATGCAATCTTAACTCAGAGATCAGTATATGAGATAGAAGGCAAACATAAAATTTAAAAGAATATATATTAGTTATAATTACATAATAATCAAGACAACTCAAGTACTGCAGGCAAATTGAATTTTAAATATTTCAAAAAAAAGTCCAAATAATATATAGATAATTTCCTACACGATTTAAGGTGACACTAATTCAGCAAATTAAAGCTAGGGTATACAGAAAATAAGATGCCTTGCAATAAATACTTCAACAGCAATTTTCAAGTTCACATGGGTGAGCAGATCAAGCAATCTCAATGATAGAAAAATCTTCACTAGCTCTCGCAAGAGATCTGAGAAATATGTCAAGTTTTAGGGGCCGTTTGGATAGGGTGGGTTAACTGGGTTAACTAAGTTAACCCAATTAACCCACTAAACGCTTAAAAACGCGTTATTTTACCCCTGGGTTAACAAACCCAGCGGACTTCCCTTACCCCGCCTACTCTTGGGTTTAGCTACCCCATCCGTGATGCTGGGGTAAGGGCGGAGATGGTGGATCTGGCGCTATCTCTCGCACGCAAAGCCTTCGCGAGCGGTTGGGTTGTCCGCGCTAGCTGCCGGATGATCGCGCCGCTTCAGGCGCGGTCTTCCGCTCTGAAACGCAGGCCGGCGCAATGCCTCTCCGGCAGCGGCGAGCTTCTGGGTTGGTGACGGTGAGTACTGCTGGTTTTCTATGCGATGGGTTCAGGTAAACGCGGTTCCCTACTTTGATGCAGCGCACTCCGTCTGCCCTAATTCCAACAGCGGCGAGCTTCCTTAGATCTGTCTTCTATAAATTTTTTCTGTTCCCTCTTTTGATACGGTGGATCCCGTCTGCCTGCCCTAATCGCATATCTGAGTTCTACGTTGTTCATAATTGATTATCTTAGTTGATGCGGTGGATCCCCTCTGTTTTTTCTTTATTTTGTGGTGTTCATCTTCATCATTCCTAGTTGACTTGCGATATTTTCACTATTTTTTCTTGGTTATGTGGTTCTGTGGTTCTGTGGTGTTTTTTCTTGGTTCTGCGTGAATTCTCTGCTGCAAACTGTTTTCATGCTGGACCAATTTTTTTTATGAGATTTTTGCTGCAATTAGCTTACTGTTGTGGCTGTGCACTTCTCAAAAAATTTTTTCGAGGGCTGATTGTGCATTGTGATGAGCTGGATTTGTGTAATGCTACCCATGTTACCATTCTCATTATCATATTGCCCTATGATGCTTATCATCTTGCTGTTATTGATATATTTTCTATGATCCATAGTCATGTTAACATGCTGATTACCTGGATTTTGTTTTATATAACCCATGTTACTCATTTCACTGCCATGTTACTTTATAATGTATGTCATGTTATTATTGTGCTATTGTTTATATTTTTGCTCTTATGTCCACTATATAATTCCTATATATATTCATTGTGATTTGACTGTTTTTTCAATTATTTGTGTGCTTGATTCTCTATTTATTGCTACATTTGAAGGGTCATCTTACCTGTGCCTCCAAGTTCTAGCATTCTCTCCTAATTGCTTTACTCCAGTGGCTTTCTAGTAAGTCTACTTCTTTCCAAGTCCCATTTAATGTTTATCTTCTACTATAGTTAAGCGATAGTTTGTATATGAATAGATACTATACTTATATGCTCAGGTATTACACTTGCACTTGTTTCCTTTCTGAAATATGAGCAGTGATGGATTTTTTACAATTTTTTAAAAAAAATATAAATCTGATTAATCATAATGTGATTTCATGTTATATGTCAGTTACCCTTGGTATCCAGGTGGAGAGGTAAACATAAAAATGTTATGTTTTTTACCGATCCAAGGTACAATAACTGACATACATAATTCTAAGTTCAATACCTTTCACATATCAATAGATACTTCATGGGGAGACAAAGCTTAATGTTGTCCTTTTTAAGTCAAAAGATTAATATGTTTGTATACAAACTTTTCTTATTTTTGTTTTTTGTAGTTAAGTGTACATGAGTATTCTAGTTTATACGATATCATTTGAGTAATTTTGGTAACCGTTCACAACGAAAATATGAGTCTCCTCAGGAGTTGTACAATCATAGGCACGCTCAATTGAGAAATGTCGTTGAATGCACATTTGGTATATTAAAAAAAAGATTTAAAGTATTAACTGATATGAAACCGTTTTCTTTTAATATACAAGCGGATATTGTACTTGCATGTTGTATTTTGCATAATTACATTGTCAGGTATCATGATCATGATACGTACTTCAATATGCGAGAGGTTGACATAGAGCAAGATGAGAGTTTGGAGGAAGAGGCTGAAGATGAAGACCAAACAACTCATATATCTGCAACTCAACAACGAAGGGGGGAGAATATCCGAATGGACATTATTGAACAGATGTGGATGAGCCAGGTTAATTTGTACTGAAATTTTGAAGTGATTGACATACTACTACTACTGATTGTATCATATTTAATTATACTTTATTTGTTGTAGGGATTAGTGAATTGATGATGATCATGGGCTCAATTGTACGATGATGTTGATCTTGATGAATATTTGCAAGTCCATATTTTTTAAATGTTTATGATGAAGATTGTATTATTTATGTGTTGGGTGAATCAGTAAATATCTTCTTCTTATTTCATCTTTTTTTTTTACTATTCTGGGTTAACTTATTTATTTGCCAAACTGAATTCAAGGTTATCCTAAGTTAACCCGGGTTAGCATTCAAATATTATATTGTAATTAATATAAGTTATTAATGGGAGTAAGCTAACCTGGATTAGCTTATCCTACCCTTAACCCAAACGCACCCGGGGTTACCTTATTTAAACAGAGAAATTTGAGCAGCAGCAGATGATAGTGTGCCAGAACCGAAGTGCCAATAGAAGTGTGAATATGGCGGCCCCCGAGTCCGAGCAACGCAATCTGAGAGACGGCACGGACAGGCGGAGCTGGGGGTCGCTCGAATGGATCGGAGGCGCAGGAACGGCAAGAAGATGGCGGCGCACAGAGACGACGAGATCTAAGCACAGAACGGCGTGAGTCGAGGCAGCGATGCGGCCGGCAGCGCACAGAGAAGGGTCGCAGGGGAGGCGTGCTCAAGGCTGGAACGATCGGCGTGTCATAGACGAAGTCGCCAACATCCGACAGTTCGCCGTCAGGCGGCAGGCGCGCCGCGGTCTCGGCAGGCGCGCCGCGGTCTCGGCAGGCGCGCCGCGGTCTCGGCAAGCGGCCGACGACGTCTCTCAGGCGGAGACCCAGGAGGGCGAAGCTCGGTGCGCAGAGGATCCGCTGCGGTTCGGCGAGAAGAGAGGTTTTAGGAGAAGGGAAAATTTGTGGGTGTTTTATAGAACTTAGTTCAATGGGTCAGTCCTGCAATTGTTTAATAATTAAAATAAATATTTATACAATATAATTTTATAAAATATTAATAAATAAATTATAAAAAAAAATTAAAATAAAAATATTATTCAATAATAAGATTAAAACGAAACTAAATTTAATAGCTTTTAAATTTATTTTGATTATAAATTTATAAAAGATAAAATCTCAAATTTCTTCAAAATAATCAACAATGAAAAATAAGATGATTTTTTTAAAGAATTATATTAAAAAATAAAATAAAAGGAATTTAAAAAAAAATTAATTCAAATAGTATAAGTTCCTAACAAAGTTATCCAAGAAGCAAATGAAAAAAATAAAAACTTTCCTAAGCAAGGAGTGCTTGCTAAAGGTCTATAGTACTTTAACAAGAACTAATTAGAAATCTTCTTTATATAACTTCATGAAAGCAAAGTCATCGACTCATCAAAAACCAATTGATTGGTCCTAGCCAGTTCAAGTGAGCCAGTTTTTCGGTTGGGCTGTTGAACTCTGTTTGATCTAGTTCTAGCATGTTCTCAGTATGGTGCGGTTCTGAACTTGGACTCGATCGGTTTGATGACTTGGTTGAACTGGTTGAACCAGTTTGATTTTTTAAATATTACAAAGATGTTTTAAGTGATATTATATCCTAAACTCCAGAACCTGATTGTAATTTATCTTAAAAGTTTTCTTCTTCCCTTATAGGGAGAAAAATTACAAATATAATAGTTAAACTTGCCTCTATGCAAGAGTCTCCTACGTGCATCTATATCCATATCCCTAAGTACAATAAAGATAAGTTAATCTTTTTCAAAAAAAAAAAAAGATAATCCTTATTCTTTTTCTTAGAACTACAAGAATTTGCAATGTGGAGCACATATGTGGTATAGTAAGCTAATCCAATTGTAAAAGCCTAATGATGTGCTGGGAACTAGTAATTATCGTGTACTGGGTTTTCGTACAATCATCATCAGTCTTCGAATAATTTGTTCATTCAAGGACTACTTAAACAACTTTCCAAATTCATAAAAGCTTGTTCTCAGACATCTCTTTATTAGCAAGCTCCCCAGATTGTTTCTCGTTGGCGCTCCTTGGGCTTATCTTCATTTTTCTCCTAGCTCATCAACCGTCGATAACTATACAGTCAAAGGGAACTAGCAGATGCGATTGAATTTTTGGAGTGCTCTAATTTGATTCTTGTGTAGGCTCAACTTCATTTGTCGATGTTCGTAAGAATGAAATAGATGTTTCAAAGTAGCTTAATTGTAATGAGCACAATGAAAAGGCTTGCAACAAAAGAATCTTTCACAGCAGAAAAGCTCTTTGTCCAACATTTTCCTAGTATATACTGGACACAAGATATCAATTAAATATCAAAGAACAAATCCTAAATTTAAGATACTGTGCATATATAATAACAATGCAGTATTCATGAAACCAGTTCTCATTTGAAGCTTTAGCAAAATCTCTATCCCCGTCGTGATAATGAATACTAGCTCGTGTTCTTCAACAGGTGATTGGAAGATCCCCCTACCATCACGCTTTTACTTGAAAAGTTTGGAGGACTGAATGTCGTGCGCCTTGTTGGCCTCCTTCTAGAGCTCCATCCTGCATCCCTGAGAGCAGCCTTGGCTGCATTGTTCTTCACAACCTCCCTCATCATTCTCTGATGCCTGATTGGCTGCTTGTTCAGATAAGTGAAGGGGGAGAGAAGGCTCATAACTGTCTTTCTGATCTGCTCATCTCCAATGTTGCTCTGTATTGGATTGCCAATGAGGCTGAGAGAGACAAGAGAATTGTAGTTTGCGACAAGTTGGCTTAAACTCTTTGCTGTGGTTATCTTATTGAAGCTGAGGTCTAAAACTGTTAGCTTCAGGAGACGGTGAAGTCCCTCAACGTTGCTCATCTTATTGCCTGCAAGGTATAGCTCCTTGATGTTAGTGCAATTTGACAGTCCTGCATGTATTAACATTACAATGAATATTAGATAAATGCCGTTGCTCTAGTCAGTTGGATCAAAAAAATATAACCAGGTTACATATTTTTATACCTTGACCGATCCTTGAGATCCGGTTATAGCTTAGTTTGAGAATTTTCAATTTTGTGAGGTCTCTGAGACCTTCAATGCTTGATATTTTGTTACGAGACAAGTCAAGGGTGTGAAGGTTTTTTGGCAGGGTTCCAGGGGTAATGTGAACTGCAAAAGATGAAAAAGAAGGTTAATGTCCACATGAGCACTACGTTTAAGTATGAAAAGAAGAATTTTTTTTTAAAACTTGTTACATACCGATGAAGTTTCCAGAGAGATTTAGTGATTTAAGGCTTAAAAAGATGGAGATGGAAGGAATAACTTTCAATCCCATGCCACAAAAATGAGCCGCTGGTGATGATGAATTCAAGGATTGGATGATATAGTTTTGCTGCATCACCTCTTCCACAGAACGTAATTGGCTATTGAGTGCGTGATTCTTCTCGGATAGTTCTGCAATCTCCAAATGATGATGAGCGCTAGTAGTCTCTTCATCCTCCTCCTCTATACAATTCTCTTCTTCATCAAGAGAAAAAAAAGTGCAATTCTCAAGGCTATTTACCCAAGCGTTTACCCTATCAAGAGGGCTGCAATGGTCCTCATATTCACCTCTGCTACTTCCTGACAAGCTACAAGAACTTGAACTGCTGTATGAGTTGATCAATTTATTATCTCTGTTCATCTCAATGTTGGAACATGCACGCCTAAGAGATGGTGAACCCCAAAAATCGGTGCCTTCCATTCCAAGGTCACTCACATGGCCACTTGCACCTAGTGTTTCAGGGCTAGTCCCTTCATGAATCTCCATTTTTATAATATCTGATCCACATGAGTTTGAATCAGTCTTTGATCCCTGGGAGGCAAGGGTAAGCTCCACTTTGGCCTGTAGATTAAGGCATGAAGAATTTGCTTGCTTCAATCGTATCTCATCATGCTCATCACCCCCTTCATAAGCTGCTACTTCTGGATACCTGGCTCCGACAAAGCTGTCATTACTCAACACCTTAGGAATAACTGCATCTTTCTCCCGAGGAAGAAATGAATTTGAGAGTGTGAACGGGTGGTTCAGATTTAGGACAGTTTCACTGGAAGGGCTAACAATGTTGATTGGGTTAATTCGACATTTACTGCCCACGCTACCACGATCCTGGATTTTTTTGGCAGTTTTGGATGATTTCTACAAAGAAATTGTCAAATTTAGCTGACATCTTGAAAGATTATTGGAAGTCAGGACTGAAGAAACAAAGCAAGAATAATTAAGCAGCTCACCTTGGGCTTCCTCTTTGCAAGCAACAAGGAAATCGAACAGGTAAATTTTGCCATAATCGAACAAGTTGGAAACCGTGGAACCGAGAAATGTAGAAAAAAATGAAAAAACTCAAAATGGGTTCCAAAGCTAAGATTCTGCTTATATATTTGTCAGGCGTTGTAGTAGTGCTATGAAACTGTCACGAAAGAACAGGAGTCTACAAGCATGAACCGCGTATGTATAAACAGGGAGAAGTTTGGGCTACTCGGTTTGATATCCCTTCAGAGCACAAATAGATGTAAAAACAGAGAAGAATGGTAGGGAATGGTGGCGATGTGGTAGGAAACAGAATCCTCCTGATCTCACAACTTTTTGAACGTTCGAGCAAATTTCAGAAGACTATTTCAAACCTGCATAACAACAGATGATCCGCTTACTTAGTAAAAAAATCGAGCAGCTTCAGTTCCAAACATGGCATTAGTTGGCAATGAAGAGAGGAAGAAAAGAATTGTTTTAATTTCAAAAAACCCAAAAAAAACACACACACAGAGAGAGAAGCATCGACCCACGATGGACGACAAAAAATCAAAGAAAAAGGAATCGTGCTCCATCTCAAAAACTAAAAGAGAAGAGAATTCCACTTCACATCCAACTAACCAAAAGGCTACGTTGGCCTCCCTCCCAAAAACCCATCAAGGGTGGTAAACCTCTTCTTGCAGAGGACGCCAAAGAGAAGAAATCCATAAAGAAAGAGTGGAAAGGGAGAGAAGAGTAATACCCGAAGAAGCAAAAGCAACGAAGAGAACTCAAATCCCCGCTCCGAATCTGCTGCGAATCCCAGCTGAAATTGATGAGAAAAAAGCTGGAGAGCTGCGATGCAGTTAGGAGGAAAATGAAGAAGACGAAGAGGTTGAGAAAGAAATAGGCCGGCAGAGGTCCGAAGCGGGAAATTTTTCTTCCGACCCGCTGCATACGCCTTCTTCTCTATTATCTCTCTCTTACGTTCACGCCCCATGCCGTCGGAATTACAATTTTGCTATTTTAAAAAATAGGGGCATTTACATATCTATCCCTCAATTTTCCAATAATAATATATTAAATACCCTTCTTAATACAACAAATTTAGGCATTTTAATTATCAAAAAAATTGTTTAAAATAGTAGAACTGATGGCCTAGATAATTCCTTTAAATCTTCACTGAATTTTCTAAAAAAATATATTTATCATTATATATATATTACTTATATTTTTCAATTATATCCCAATAATTTCTCGTTCATATTGAATTATCAAAAGCCTACTCAACCGTAAAATAACACTTAAATTAAGTTAAAGTTAATATATAAATACCAACACTACTAACCCATAAACTTAAAGTCAAAATATTTTTATGTATTTCTTAGTAGTATTATTATGCAACAATTTTTGATAATTACTAAAGTTTGAGATAGATAATAGATTGATCAAACTATTTTTGCTCTCAAGAAGATTGAAAAACTTTTAGGTTTGGGGTTTCGAACTGTTTGGCTCTCAATCATAGAATGTCGCGTGTGCATGGTTCATTCAAAGCAATGTTGTAAAAGCTGAACTGGGTTAAGAACTGGTTTATTATTTGACAATCAGATTAGTTATCGAACCGATTGAATCTTTTTTTAAAAAACTTTTGTAAGAATAATATTATTCACTAAAAATAATATCTAAAATTTATAATAATAAATTTATTTACTACGTGGCTTATTGTCATCATAAAATTATAAATATCATGAAGAAAGATTAATTTATTATAATTTGATTTAATCTGATATATAATCGAATTTTGATATTGAGCTGAGCTAGATTACTTATCAGTTTACTGTCGGACTGGTCAGTTCAGTCTAATTTCTACAATACTAATTTAAAATATATAAGTGACACCTGATGATTAGACTCTGAGTGGCACGTATATAAAGTGCAATGATGTGATTTTTTGTGCTTTATTTGATCTCCTTATTAGACAAGAACAAGTCTTGTTGCCATCTTCTTCTTTGATTCTAAAGGCATGTGGAAGGCATTGGACATGGGAATTGTCATATTGTCCCACAATTAGGAATTACTTATAACATATATAATAGCTCAAAAATCATTTGAAAATTAAATTATATTTTAAAATCGATTCTATTTGATTCAAATTAAACGAGTCAACTAACAAGTTATCTTCATGACTTAATTTTTTCTCAATCCAATCTCGAGCTGACATAGAATCTGGTCGATCTTAGCTTGAAATAAGATCAATTTTAAAAATAAAAAAACTTTATAATATATATACATATATATACTTGATTCAAAATATTTGTATTTTTATAGTAATTTAATATATGAAATAAAATTTAGAGAACCCCGTATTAAAATTCTGAAAACATAACATAAATTTGTGTGGAAATATATAAGTTAATACATATTAAAATAAAAATATAAGTAATAATTAGTTTCTATTTAACTTAAAAACTAACTTAAAATCGAATAAATTTTATTTAACTTGATCTACATTCAACTAGGAATCATATTGTTATATTTTTCGTCTGATTTCAGTTAATAAAATTTCACATCATTAATTGCTGTTCTGTTTTGTTGTTTCTTGTTTTCCTTTTTTTATTATTAATTTCTTTAGTTTTGACGGTTTATGAAAATCTCCATGTAATCAATTAAATATTTTTTTTTTGAAATGTCAATTGAATACTTGCAATGGGAACATTAAAATTAGTGATTCAAACGAGACGAATAAACTTAGGAATCTGGATGTAATTTACTCTTCTGCTTATTCTCATATGAAAAGTTTTTTTTTAAAAAAAAAAATTATAAAACACAGTTTTTTAACGTAAACATCATTCAGAGCCAGTAATATAACTTTCAAAAAAAATAACATTGGAGTCCTGAAGTTCATTGAATTTTTTTAAATTAGTCCTGACCCTATTTAAATATTTTATGCATAACATTTTTAATTGTTTTCTATAATATGTAATTAAAAAATAAGTTTTAGCACTTTTATTTTATTTTAAATACTAGAACAGCCTAACCTAACTTAGTCTCTTGTCGTGGTAGAAAAAATTTGAGAGTAAAGTAATCTTTTTATTCATGTTTGATAATATTTTTTTTTATGAAATAACTTCTAATAATACTGCTTGAAAACTTAAATAGTATATTTTAAAAATTATAGACTAATTTAATATTATCCTCTAATTTTGAATTTCTTAAATATTCCAATATTAATCTTAACAATTTTACCTCCTTTTTATAACCTTAACATTTAAACTTAACAAGAAATATTCACCCTTTCCAAAAAAAAAAACAAAAAAAATCTCAACATGGACATCACTAAAAATAACATGACATTTAAATCATTTAAAATTCATTTAAGTTTTAGTTTAATTATATGTTACATATACTGTAAAATGTTTTTAAAAAAATTAATTTTTAAACTTCTTTTCTAATATCCGAGCCGCACTAGATTTATACATCTTGCTGATAGTTAGTTTATGATTAGCTTGACAGCACTAATTTTTGTCTTAATATCACATGAATTTCATCATTGATATTTGTCGCTACTACTATCCCGGATGGTTCTTCCTATAAGTGGGCTACTCGTCGTGCTGTTGCTCATAACATTGAAAAAAAACTTACGGATTGTCAAGCTTTTGCTGTTGACTTTCAATCATTCACATTTGATACTTTAACTATTTAGCTCCTAAAACTATTTCATTCCTAATGCGTGTACGCCTTTGAAAGGAATGTCTGTTTGTAGTAATCACTTAGTTTATTTTTTATCATATCAATTTAGCCAATTAAAAAGGCATTGCAATTTAATTGTTAAAACATTTGTAAGACGGAAATACTTTTTAATTTATATTTGTATTATTGGTTTTATATAATAATTATAAGCGGTTAAATACTTCTTTTTTAGGAAGCATTTACTTCAATGTTATCTCGGTGTTATGTCATATAATTTAAATATTATAATATCTAGATATTATTTTTGATTGATAATTTTATAATTTTTTAGAAAATTATGTAAATATATTTAATATTTTTCTTTTCTGATATAATTATTTGTTACTTGCATTTTTAAAAATCTATTTCTCATAAGTTAATTAGATGTTATTATTTTCATTAAAAAATTCTAAGGATAATTACCTACATGCCATACAATTTAATTTTATTTATGTTTTACTCATCTATTCTTAGTTAATTATGCTATGCATACTCAAAATATTATAAAATCTTACATACACACATTTTAACTTATTTCTATTATAATGAGTAATCATAATTTTTCAATAACCTAATTATAGATAGATTACAAAAAATCTGAGCTGTTTATCATATTATTTTAAGAATATTTAAATATATTTTGAGTGAAAATCTTAAAATCTTAATGTTTAGGTGGCGACAAAGGAAGGATACATCCATGACGTGAATTGATTTTAGGATAAATCAACGCTTTAGTGTGGTATTGAGAAAGAGAAAAAATATGTACCATTAAGAGTAAAAATATAATTTTAATAATTTACTAACAGAATATTTTTTTTTCAAATAAATTTTGATTAAGTTTTAACTCAAATGTATGTATGTAAGATTTTGTAATGTTTTGAGTGTGCATAGCATAATTAACTAAGAATGGATGAGTAAGACATAAATAAAATTAAATTATGTGGGCATGTAGGTAATTATTCTTAGAATTTTTTAATGAAAATAATAACATCTAATTAACTTATGAGAAATAGATTTTTAAAAATGCAAGTAACAAATAATTATATCAGAAAAGAAAATTATTAAATATGTTTACATAATTTATTTGTTACAACGTCTTCTCCACTTCACTACGTGCAAGCCAATCAAAAACCTGGTCAATTGCTCTTGACTTCCCTCACTGTCAACTAACGATTTGTTTTTAGCATGTCAACTTACTAACAAACTGATGATTTTTTTTGACCAGAAATAGTTTTTTTTTTTTTTGGTCTAATTGGAATAAATTGTGTAATATTAATTCGTATAAAATTGTTGACTGGATTATAAAACAACTTAGATATAACGGCAACAGCCTAATATGATTTTCCAGCAGCAGCTGTTATCGCAACAGGCTTGAGCATTACAGTTAAGGGTGTTAATATGGATTGAAAATCGAAAATCGATCGAAATTTGAATCAATTTTAGATCGAATTGAAATTGAGTAGGTCTAAACAAGCCGACTAACGAGCCAAAAATTCAGCTCGGTAATGATTTCAAGCCGATTTTGAGCCGGGGTAGGCTCGACTCTATCTTGTTCGAAATCGGCTTGTTTTAAAATACATATTATGCATGTATAATACAAATATATAATATATATTAAATATAATATATATTAAATATAATATATATATGTTATGTTATGTTATGTTATATATATATATATTATAAACCAAGTCAA
>KZ452040.1:983481-999517 GCA_002786265.1 Apostasia shenzhenica | reverse complement strand
ATATATAATAAACCGAGCCGACATTGAGCTAGATCAAGTCGAGCCGGGTAGGCTTGAGATCTGCTGGAAAAAAATTTGAGATTTCATTATTTCGAGCCGCTCGAAAATAATTCGAAATCGGCTCGAAGTCAATTGGAATTGACTCAAGTTGGCTCGAAGTCGAACCCAGTCGACTTCGAGCCAATTTCGAGTCAATCAAAATGTGATCGATCAGATTTCGAGCCAGTATTGGCTCGGCCCGATTTAAATCGGATCAATAACAGCCATAATTACAGTATGTTCGAAACTTGAAAATAGCACTGAATTAACTCTCATTTTATTCGATTTTAATTTTTTATAAATAATATATATAAGTTGTTCAGTTGAAAATTAATCTGGTTTAATTTTAACTAGGTATATCACATCAGCATAAAATTTAATATTAAAAATTAACTTTATCCTACACGCAATATTAAAATAATAACAATTTATATCACATCTTTCACATATTCCAACATAATAATTAACTTTATTTCACATAATTCGTAAATTTTAATAAAAAAATATTTTTATTTAATTTTAATTTTAATTTTATTAAATTAAATTTTATAAACAAATAAGTCAGAAAAATAAAATTAATTAATTGTGAAAATATTAAATAAATTAATTAATATATTAAAAATAATATAACTTTTTTTAAAAAAAATTATGACTGACTAAATCATTAACTAAATAGAGGCTTAAATCCACAACTTTTTTTATCATTTTATTAAACTACATAACTTAATTCAAAAATGTCTGCAGGGACTTTCATTTCAAGAAAGAAATAGCTCAAAGGCCCCAAAAAAAAAAAAAAAAAATCTCCAGCATTAAAAATGCCGTGAATTTCGCTCAAATATCTAAGATGTCTAGAAAGTTTAATTAAATTTGGGATCAAATTGAGATCGATTCAATTCAAATGAGTCGATTGACGAGCCTTTTTTTATAGTTTTAGATTTTATCAATTCAATCAATTAAACAAATAAAAGATATATTTTTTTTTGTTTTTATATTTAAGTATTTGATCAAGACAAATGTTCATAATTTAAAGTGATTGAATAAAACAATATATTTATAGATAAAACTTAGATAAAACGTAAAAAAATTAATGAAGAATCGGATCAACTTTGGCTCGCACCTAGCTTGAATCGATAAGAAATGAGCTGATTCTAACTCGGATCATGAGCAGATCAAACTCTTTTCATTTATTTATTAGATTAAATCGAAAACTTTCAATTTAATTTGGAGTTGAGTTCGGATTTTAACATGCCTAAGCAGTGATAAGAACATATGAAATGCTTACCACAGAAGTTTTATTAATTGCCTAAGTGACAATAATGCCATTTAGAAGATGTACATCCTGCATCATATTATTTTCAAAAAATTAATTATTTAAGATGATGACAGATCATATTATAAAAAATAATAACATTATTACTTTAAAATGATCTATATATTACTTAAAATTATATATCTAAATAAAATTTTAATTATAATAAAAAGAGGAGGTGAGAATAATTTTAAAAAAAGAGATGAGAGAATTTGGTGAAGAGAAGATAATGAAATTTAGAATAAAATAATAAAAGGATGACATTACCATTACTAGCAAGATAATTTTAAATTAATAAATAATAACATAAATATTTACAAATATTAATATTTAGATTGCACTGTAAATTTGAAACGCCATCTTAATTTATTTTTAGAATAAATTACACCCGAATCCTCAAGTTTGAGGCACATTAAAAACTAGTCCTAGTTAAATGCCTCACATGCGAAGAGGAGAATACCACTAAAATTAGGCAGTATATTATATATATTGGAATATTCCAAAAAGACCATGGAAGGGGGAAAAATAAACATGATCTTATCATAAATATTATAGACTTTGTCGAATATTATAAAAAATAAAATTAAATATATTAAAAAAATATAAATGTAAAATAAATATAATTTTTTATAAACATTTATGTAATATTATTTATAATAAACACCAAGTAGAACCTTTGACAATTAAAACATTGCTTTAATCATAGCTTTTTTAAAACGGACAGTTTTAATCCACATGGACCAAGCAAAACTCCATTAAAAGGACTTTAGAGACCAAACAAGGTACAACACAGACCTAAAGAATCAAGTAAAAAAATATTAAAAATTATTATCTATTGCAGTGAGTCAAAGACCTTGAAAACTTATTCTAACCTCTATTATAATCTAATCTTTAGGGGGCTGTTTGACCGTAAATTCAGGTTCAAAATAAATAGAATCGAATTCAAATTTTAAAGCGGCTTCGTATAAGTGAAATTTTTTCAAACTTAAATTTTGTTTAGATGAAAAATAATTTAAAATTAATTTTAAATCTATTTTAATTTATTTATTTTTGAATGAATATTAATTTAAAACTACTTTATCTCACAATAAAATTTTAAAAATAATAAAAATACAAATAATTTATAATAAAAGTAAATAAAAAAATTTAATCAAAATTTCATAATTTATTTGAATATTTATTAATTTAAAATTTTCACGAGAATATATATCAAATTTTGAGATATTTAAGGGATGTTATAAGTCAAAAAATAATTTATCATTATTCTTTAAATTTTAAATTTATTATATTTAATTATCTCTTAATTTTAGCTTTGAGAGCAAATGCCAAATTTATCCCTAAATATGCTTTTCAAAAAATTTGAAAAAAAAAAAACGCTAGTGAGTCTAAAATCACGTTTTCGGTAGTTTCGGCTTTGCGGCCTCGAAGCCATTTCACACTTATAAAACAGATTCAGATTTATGATGAGAACCAGAATCATTTGGTTAATTGATTTTATTAAATCGATTTTATCCCGCTTGAAATCGGTTAAAGAAATCAATCAAACGGGCCCTAAAAGCTTGCCAGATTTATACTTGTTTCCTTTAGTTGGAAATAGAATTCGTCTTCTGCATGGCAGCCAGTCAAAACAGAAGATTGTGCTCATTTCCGCTTAGCAGGAAGATACGCATATGTTCCCTTTTAAGCTACTTTAGTTTATGCGTGATAACGGAAAACCACCGTATAAATATATAGAAACTAATTTGGTAACCTTAACCTTGGCCCTCAATTCACAATTTTTTAAACAGAACTAGAAAAGCTTAGCTAAATGTTTGAAACGGAAAAGATAAATTCTCTCTGTATTCTAAATCAGTCATCCAAATGATCAGTAATCAGTACATCACTTTTAACATTAATTAAAATCTCAAATCATGCAGTTGGTGATTTTCTAGTGATCAAACTACTTTAAAAAAAAAATAATTACCTTGTTCTGCTTCCAGGTATTCTAGTAATGCTAGAAAGCTGTTCAATCAGCAAGCAGTAACATTTGTTGTTACTTTTCAAGTTGCATACGAGAAACTTGCTGGCAAATGAACCCATAATGACAATGCTAGAAAAGTTTTGCATATAAAATCAGCAAAACAATTATAATACAAATTCAACAAGCAGAAGGCCATTTACCATTTACAAATTTCTCTTCACAAAAGCAACCTGAAGAAGCCACACGATACCTCTAGTCATGCGATGTAAATTTAAACTACAAGGGTTTACAAACTAATAAAAAGATGTTATCTTTAAGAAAAAGTTGGCTTTGAAATTTTCATAATAGGCACAGCATAGTCACGACCACCCTAGTATCTACATCAATCAGTCCACCTGTATCTAATATCACGACTCTGAAAACAAACATAAGAGGGAGTAGAGCACAACATTTACATCAGCGCATACAACAGAACAATCTCTACAGCTAGTAATATAACTAAAGGAGAGCAAACTCTTAAAATGTTTCTGGCATAACAGAGTCATCTGCCAGAAGTTCTTCAAGTCCCATCATGAAATCAGTAGCATCAGAAGAAGATCGCCCCATGTCATTTGAAATTTCTGCCTGCATCAGCTGTATAAGTTTGGTAGTTAGTAGATACTAAACTAGGTAGCATCATTGTAAGTCATCATTGCTAATAAACTATGAGATTGAAATTCAGATAAGCGTATCAGAAATTTTATTTGGCATGTTAAATCTGTTCAGAGGAAGATTTGTTTCTACCACATAGTCAAATTCCACTCAGTCTGCTCCAGGCTTCAATTTTTTTTTTGGAGCCCAGATTAGTACAACGTGAGTTGTTTCTACCACACAGCAGTGGAGTCAGGTACTATGATTTGTGGAAGATAAGCACATCTAATCGACGTCGATGCATAGATTAAGGCATAACGTGTGTGTGTGTGGATTTTAAATTGAAATTGCATAACATGTTAACAGAACCGAGGTTAATAACTTCACCTTAAGGGAATATACATTCCTTTTTAAAAAGAACAAAAGCCAAAGAAATGTCCACCAAGATATTAAAAAAATGTCTCCTGTTCACTGTGGCACAAACCTCCTCCAGCTAAAACAACAACAACCAAGCCTTAATCCCACTAGGTGGGGTCGACTACATGAATCCATTGTTTCCATTGCGCTCTATCAGTTACCAAATTCTTATCTAAGTCTAAGTAACTAAGATCACTCCTTATAGTTTCTTGTCATGTCTTCTTTGGTCTCCCTCTTCCTCTTTGTACATGGGCAAAATCCAATAACTCAATTTTTCTAACTGGAGCTTCAATCAGCCTACGATTTAGATGTCCAAACCATCTAAGCCGACTTTCTCTAAGTTTATCCTCAATTGGTGCAACACCAACTTTCTTTCGGATATACTCATTTCTCATTCTATCCTTTCGTGTATATCCACACATCCACCTTAACATTCTCATTTCTGTAACATTTATTTTATTTGTATGTTTCCTCTTTGCAGGCCAGCATTCTGCACCATATATCATCGCTGGTCTTACTACAATTTTATAAAATTTACCCTTGATTCTGGATGGGATTTTTCTATCGCACAACATACCAGAAGCATTTCTCCATTTTACCCATCCTGCTTGAAATTTTGCTAATAACGTCATTATCTATTTCGCCATCATTTTGTATAATTGATCCAAGGTATCAAAGCGCTCACTCTTCTTGACAATTTGATCACCAATTGTCACATCTCCAATATAAGTATTTCTTTCTTGACTAAGAAATAGAAAAAAAAAACCTCCTCCAGCTAAGTATTTCTTTCTTGACTAAGTATTTTAACAAACCTCCTCCAGCTACATCAAGAAAAAAACAAGGAAGAATTTCCAACCAGATTTACCACAATATTCTAGCATTACAGTAGAAACATTCGTATGAGAGCAATAAGTCGATCACAAAAGTGAGGTTAGGTTGTGTCTATGCAAATTTGAGTAGTCTAGGTATAATGGGGGATCGACCATAAAAATAAATATCTAGTTCCTGTAGCTCCCAATATACGGTAGTGCAAAATAACTGATGTTCATTGTTTTACCTTGCATCTCAACGGTTTAGCCTATCTTGCCATGTAACTGCTAACTCTAAGTTTGCAGATTTGAAAAATAAAAAATTCCACAGATAAAACAGAAAATACCCTGGATTCCTGCAGCTCAGTCACAACAGTCATAAGTCTATTGTACTGATCTCTTGCCTCAGGATACTGAACCATGGACTTCACCCTTGCAAGCGCTTTCTCTAGTCCAGCCTCAGTCTGCTTCCTTCCCACTTGCAAGAAATCATAATCATCTTCTTTAGAGACTTGATTTTCAGTATTGTGGCCATCGGGGAGACCCTCAGATCGAAAGCCACGTAAGCCACTTCCTTTCCGCCTCCAGCGTAGTATAACCTTTTCAACAATTCCTACTGACCAGATAATCTTTTTATAATGCTTTCTTACTTGATGACCACGTACATGGGCCTGTTTAGCAATAAGAATAAAGAAATAATAAGGCAGACAAAGTAATGTGCCAGTTCACAGAAGCCAAAGGCAGCACATCATAAAGCAGAAAGACATTTGCACCAGTAAAAAGCTGTTCTACGTGCAACCTTTTTCATCAAAAAATAATTTTTTGTGGTGGCTGATAAACCAGTCACTGAAGAATTTACCTGGGCTAAATATTTCTCATTCAAAAGGGAGAGTTATCAAATAGATCTATAGAACTAAATCCAATACACCTAGATCAATCAAATAATATCTTAGAGGACATCTTAGATTCTTAATACACAAAAACAAAATCCTCAAACATAAGGGTTTGAGATATAGTAACAATTGATACCGCAAAAAGAAACAAAATGGCTAAAACAACATACCTGGATTTTGACAATTCGCTGCCGAGTAATCAGGAACTCCCTCCTTCCTTTCCATCCTCGAAACTTATTTTGAATTTTAATTGCAGCAGCATGAACTGGGACATCTTGCTGGGCTCTGTAAGAAGGCTTTAGAGAAAAGCGAGATAAAGCTCGTTCCTCTGGTGTTTTGTACTTGTCATCATTATGCTCCATGATTCTCTTTCTGTTGAATGACTGAACTCTAAATACCTGATAAATACGTGCCGCTGCCTCAGTAGCATTACGGACAGCACTCAGGGATACCTGAATCTCTCCCTCTGCCATATTTGTTGCATTTATCTTCTCTGCTAAATTTTCAAATCCCAATAAACTAGAAGATCCAGATAAATCATTATTTTCTGAGTCCTTCAAAGTTAAAGCTCGAAGATGGTTAGTCAAAGAGGACTCAGCTAGAAAACCAGCAATTCCCTTGTGCCCATTCTGAGATGCTAAATCTGCAGGTGTTCTTCCGGAAGGGAACTCAGGAGTGGGATCTGTCAAAGCTCCAGGAGAGGCACCCAATGCAATAAGGGTAACAATCGTTCTCTCTCTGCAATTCAAAGGAATATCATAAAGGTTTAGATGAACAAAATAAACTAAAGAAATAAGATTTGACAGATGGAATGATGCAGGGGCATATTGGTGCATTAGTAAACGCATCGACATGATCTTCATATCCAAGCAAAGATCGACTTATCATCTGGTTTTTCTTATTTATGTGTCACCTAATGTATTTTTGTTTTATCGAGTTGGCTGAAACTTTTATATCGATTGGAATGCCCACTTTAGTGTCCTGTATTTATTTTGAGTTTTATTTGATAAGTTTTATTGGATTCAAACTGAATTATTTATTTTCAACTTAAGACAAATCAAACTCAAATTAAGTAAATTAGGTTGAATTTGATTCACCTGAACTCAGGTATATTGAGTTGGATTCAATTGAGATCAATTAGGTAAAGTTTAGAATTGTTTGGGTCATTTTCGATCGATTTGATTCTAATTGGATTGAGTTAGGCTCAATTTGAATCAAATTGGATCAAATTACATATATTTGGACTCCATATGTGAAAGAGCTAAAACTGGGTGTCTAGATTGCAATGGTGCCATTAAACGCAGCCAGGATCACCAGTTCATTAATGGGATCCAAATCCCTAGCTTCAGATGGAGGCTCCAATGGCTGCTTACACTCTGCTCTTGCCAAGCGCACCCATTCGCCTCGCTTTGCCTCACCTCGACCAAGCCAACAATGTCGACTTCTCGTCTCCCATGTCGACCGACTTTCACGTGCATAAGCAAACACTTCTTGGGCATGTTTGAGTTGATCCCGCTCAACCCTAACCGTCGTCTTATAAAGGCCACGAGATGATCAGGTGAGGATGATGATGACGCGCTAATATTATTTTCTAAGTTTGAGTGGAGTGCACTGTTGGTGTTTCTCTTCAATTGGACAACTCTAGGCAGGTGGTCGCAGATTTTAGCTGGGAATGCAGAAGGTCTGCAGGTTTTACCAACAATGCTTGAAGTTACTGATTTGGATTCTAGTTTGTCCCTGTTTCATCTCATTAAAATTTATCAGTGAATATGTTTTAGTCCTTGCTATGCTTAAATCTTGTTATTTGCTGAACTAAGCTTTCCTCCCCTTGCCTTTGTTTCTCTCTGGCGTTCCTTGTTTTTCTAGTTATGCTGGACTTATTGATATCTTCTTGGTAAAATCAGTTTTATTATTTGTAATTAAAGAAATTTGATTTCTAGATTTTTTGCGCTCAAATTTCATGAATTATCTTAATACTCTAAAGCTTTCCCTGTGGCTGAAATGATATGCTTAGTATCATTATATTCTCTGTTAAACCAAAATATCTAATCCATGTTATGTTAATTCTGGTTCGTATGAATAGCATTTAATCCTTGAGCTTGATATTAATCTTATTTGCACAGGACTGTTGGATTTACTTAGACCTTCCGAACACTTAAAACTCCATAAAATTTCACGTGATTGTTCAAATTTTCATAATTAAATTTAACCTAGTTTAATCTCCCCAATCAAGTTGCATTATCTTTATTTAGAAACACAAGGTCTATCGTTTTCTCGTTACATCAGTTTGGTATTAGAGCAAAATGTGTTAAGAATATATAATGTCTTTTGCTGCTGCATTGCATCATGGAATGAGATTAATTCATTTACCTTCCACAAAATGCCGCCCAGTGGATAGCAGTCCAGCCATGTGCATCTCTGAAGTTAATATTAACACCAGCAGCAACGGTTGGCTTTATAGCCCAATCATAACCAAGAGCAGCAGCTAAATGAAGCACGCCCTGCCCCTCCACGTCCAACACATTCGGTCCCTTTCCATCCTCCCCAACTTTATGGAGAAGCCACACATGCAATTTCTGTTTTAACTGCTCTTCAAGTGATCGGTTCTCAGCAGAAATGTGGAGGAAGTCTTCATCAATGGTGTGCTTGATTAAGTTGATCAATTCATCATCAGCTTCCATCATCAGGGAGCAAATATTACAGTCTACATGAGTTCCCATATTATCATGGTGACAAATTGGATTGGAGTAATCAACAGATTCCAATAATAACAACTTATCAAGACGGGATTGCAGCTTGATTTCATACACTTCTGAAAGGAAAGAAGAATTAGGAGTTCCTGTATTTTGAGAAGCTGATACATGCTCTTTATATTCAAACTCTCGTACTTCACTGCAAGCCAACCTGTTTGAACAGGTCACATAAAAGGGAAGCCTTCCAGATTTATGGGGTGGAGCATAGCAGCAGAGAGACCCATCTGCTAAAATGAATGCTGGAACTTCAATTTCACCAAACATACATGACCACTTGTACTTCTGTAAATCCTCCTTATTTCTCAAAAATCTTCCCTTAACTGTTACCTGTTTCATACACAAGAGAGATATAACAATTACACATTCTATTTTCTATCTATTAGCTCAAACAAACCATAAAGGTCCTAGTTTACCTTGGTTTCCAGATTAGCGTAAGCCCAGGTTGGAGAGAAATCAATAATGCTGAAAAGCTGATCCTGGGAAATTGAGGGACTCATTAAGTCTTCATTAGATAGGCTAGAGTCCACAACACTTTCACTTTCCAGCGTGCTCCAATAAATTCCAGAATTACATGTAATCTGTGAGTCATCAACTTCTCCAAGTTCTTTGCTCATCCATCTAGAGAAGCTATCATATTTCTTTAGTCCGTCACTTTCTTTGTTAGACAGGTCTGATAACTGGCTCGTGAGAGTTTCTTCTGATGGTTGGTTGTCTGCACCAGATTCTATGTTGTCACTTGAAAGCTGCAGAAAAAAACAAAGGAGCAGTCAGACAATAATTCTTGACTTTCAGAGGATGCCGTTGTAACGGATAAACCTTACTGAAAGTATAGAAAAAAATAAAAACTAAGAGTCACTTGCGTTTGGAAAATGGGTAAAAAAGCCATGAAGAAAAATCCCACAGCTAAAACTTTATTTTATTTTAAACAAGACAATTAAAAAATATTTCTCTCTCATCTATACAAACTTCAATATTATACAATTAGTTCATTTTACATCATATACATCTCTCAATAAAACAATTAAACTTTATTTCACATTAAACATAATTTAATATAACTCACTTTATTTCCCATCATACATGTCTTTAAAAATAAACTAATTTTTTTTTCCAAACTATCTTTTTTTTCCCTTCAACCAAACTAATTAGGTTCCTAAGTATTAACAACTACAAATCTCTAGTGTAAAGGCAGCAATAGTTTCAATTTTTTGTCAACAAAAAGGAAATAAAAGTGAACCTCTCAGGAGAAGAAAATGATCTTTACTTCATGACCATTGTTTTACACTGGTGTTTTAAAGTATGGAAAGGAAGAACGAAGCATGAACACCAGATAATATAAGGCCATCTACCAGTTAGCATTTGGAAATTTTATTTAACTCTTCAAGGATACAACAGTATTTTGCATTCATGAAAAATTTTTCATCATAGTATGCATATAACCGATGTACCTCCCATACTGATTTGCCTGGTATTGTATCAGCAAAAAGGCCGCCCGCAATATCCTTAAGTGCAAAAGAAATTTGCTCGCTGTTGTTCTCTGAAGTACCAGCCCACATGGAAGCTACAGACATATCAAAAGGTGGGTTCTGAAAGCCTGTTGCACCAGATTCTAAGATTTCTTGCCATACTTCCATATCAGTCTTTGTTTTGCTTCCAGTTGTTGTTGTTGATTCAAAATCAGATTCATTTACAACTCTGGGTATGCCCTCTCGAGCAGCTGTAAATGAGTCGAAATCCTGCAGTCTCTGATAATCACCTGGCATGTGTAAAACGCACCTCCAGTTAAAACCATCCATCAAAGACCTTGAGCTATATATACTAAAGTACAAGGTAGAAAGGCTTACATTGGTCATTCTGAGTAAGAATTGGAGCAGAAGCATTGGTAACGTGAACATTCATCCAAGATCCATACTGCTGCATCTCAAGGAAAGAGTGGTATCTGGAACTTGATTGGTAATTATCTGCTGCATCGAATTTCGCTTTAGATACACTGGAAGAAAGGATGCATGATTGAAGTATGAATCAGTTTTTTAAATTTTTACAAATGGAGAATACATACAGCGTTTTTTTAAGGGGTTGCAAAAGTATACCTGAATCAGTATCTTCATATTCTGATTGCTGCGTGCTATTTGGACTTCCATAATCAGTAAATTGTGAAGGAACGTGGCCTATATTAGCAGAAGAATTAGAACATCCAGGACTATCTGGAAGGGAGTTTCTTGCAGTTTCTCCATCATCTCTTTGCTGAAGAAAACCTGCTTTGCTTCCCTGAGAACAAAGGTTTGAAATATATACATGCCTTTTGACTGTTTAGCAGCCATTGTTTATATAAAAACCCACAAAAATATGATTCAGATGCAATTCTAGACAAAACTCAAATTCATCACAAAAATTACAAAAACTAATAAAGGAAAAAGCTTAACATGAGCCATTCCAAAACTTAAAAATGATGTTAAATGAATATTCTAAGTAAATTCAAAAATTTTAACAAACAGTAAACAAACAATCACACCAAATGTTACGTGGGAGCAGGTTTCAACATATTTTCTGCCTAAAGTCATACGAAATTATTTGCTACATCCGCAAATTTGCTTCAAGTATCATCCAGGAAAAAATGAAACTTTCAAAAAACATCAGGAAGCCCAAGAACAAACAGGAAAAAAATAAAAAATCCATTTAATTTATTCTCCTATAACTTCATCATAATCAAAGCACATTCATCTCTAATATACAAACTAATCAGTACCTTCAAATGACTCTCCATTAGACCAATACCCATCAATTTCAAAACTTTTGTCAACGTATCTATTTCTCAAAACTGACAATCCAATGGCAAAAAGTGGAGACACCGAGTTGACTGAAAATCCCATAATATTTTTATTGTCCAAAATCTGTAATATCGTTCAAAACTTTTCCATTATCACATAGAAGTGAATCGAGTTTTATACTCATGCTTCGAAGAAATAATGCACAAGCCCATGCTAGTTGTTCTATGAATTGATAACTGCCTGTTAAAGACTACCATCAAATATGCCTACCATATTGACAGAACAGTATCATGTAGCAGAAATACAGTACAAAAACAAGAATTAGACCAAGCCCTCTATAGAGACAATAAAATTACCACGAACTACAGCTAAAAGCCATATTTTATAACACACAGCAGCAAAAAAACAATAACGATAATAACAGAAGTAGAATATCTATGTGATACAATCATAAGTTCATAACAAAATGGAAAAAATATATAAAAAATTGGAAAATTAGATTAGAAATGCTACAAAAATCAATATTAGACATGCAAAGATATTAAAAATACGTAACAATTAATTTTTAATTTGAAAATGGATTAAAGCCAAAATCACAATTGTGAATGAACTCAAACCTTCACTTCGCGATAATGAACAAGAACAATATGCATTAACTCCCTGAAAAATTAGAACATTAATCAGTAATCTTAAAAGGGAGATAGGTTTCCTAAATCCTTAAATACATTAAATTAACATACAGCATAAAAAGGAGAGTTTCCAGATCTTGCTCAAGTCAAACAGTGTGGGAGTGAGATTAAATGATGTTTTCATTACCAATATAAAAGCCAACACCAGGTCGATATCCAAAAGTAACTACGCCAAGACATGAACAAAAACCAATTGAAAATTTGCAATGGACAAAAGGATTAGCAGAGAGAAAAAAAATCATTTAGCTGCTGCTAAAGATGGTGATGAGGTCTAGAGAGATTTGAGAATCCAGGACAGAAACTAACTAGTATACGTGAAGGACTCTATGGTTCACTCAATGTTAGAACCATGGACTCACTAATACTAATATACTAACCACTTACGCCAACAAGGAGGACTCAGTCTTATATTACATATATATATATGTATATATATATATATGTATATATATATATATATGTATATATATATATATATGTTATACGTATAAAACATAAGATTTGGATAGAAACATTATGAGCAGCCTTCAGATGTAAGAATTCATATATAACACTATACAAGCCCTGGGACACTAAAAGGTTTGGCTAGCCAACCTAGTAAATCTATCGCACGCAAACGATGCTAATCCATTCTTTAGGGGTATCAATTACAAGTAACTATTTGGGTTAAAAGATAATCAACTCAAACGCAAACTGTAACCTATAAAACAGGTATTTTCCCAATCCAAATAACTACCAATTAAGATTACCTTGAAACTGAACTTAAAATATGATTTGGATCTCTCAATACCCTTTATTTTTCAGTCTCGGCAAAATACCCTACATATTTTCAGAAGAATAGTAAGATTCAAAAAAGAAAAAATAAATGCAAATGAATCCATATGATGTAGACATTACTCTCTTTAGAAACATTACTTGCCTAAAATCACAAAATAGGTATATTAGTGTTACTCACTTAATCATTAATATCACACGGGTAAGATTGAGGTTTTGGGTTGTGTATTGAACCAACCCAACTTGAACCGATACGAACATCCCAAATAGGTTTGGACTTGAATCCAAATATAATTTTTTCCGGATTATTCAATTAATCAGTTTTTGCAGATTTTAAGTGATCTGCAGATGTAAAGGGAAGTTTTTTTGCATAATAGGAGGGAGGCAAAAAGAGCCATAAGGTGTAGCGCAGCATGCAATTCATATTAATAACCTGTCAATTTCAAAATATGCCTTTTTACTCCATGCATCTAGAAGTTGCTTTCAGATAACATATTGAAACCTGAAGGAATATAGAGATTAAAGGGGCTTGTTTGGTCTGGAGGATGGAATTTGGGTAAGGAAAGAAGAAAATAATTTATTTTATAGAGTTGATGGGAAAGAAATTTATTTTAATATTGGGAGGTGTGTAGGAATGTGAAATATAAGTTGATTTTAAAGGTTGGAATTTGGTTGTTGGTGTGAAATAAGTTGATTTTTAAGGTTGGAATTTGTGTTGGATGTGAAATAAAATTATTAAAATTTATAATAAATTTAAAATATTATTAAGATATTTTTCTGCCCATTTTTGGGCTCATGCCAAACAAGGCCAAGGCTGGAGGATGGGATTAAGCAATTGGAAGCCAGAAATATAAATTGAGGGAATCGGGATAGGAAAAATAATTAAACTTAGACGGAAAGGTAACTAAGAAAACTCAAAATATTTGTTTATTGATGCAAGACATTCTGCCATTATATTGCAGGCCATATGAATATATCTACATCAAAGAGGATAGGACGATTTGTCCCAAAAAAGGATTTTGTAGGAGCAGCAACTCCTATATTAGGACATTGTCACTTTTTCATGTAACTACCCAACTTAAGAATAATATTAGGACATCCATATGGTAGGGTTTTTATTGGTAGAACATATGGTAGGGTATTGGTTTTACATTTAGGCCATGTACAAAGCAGGAAGGAAGTTGGAAAAAAAGAGTGCTATTATCAAATCCACCCGTAATGTTGTTTAAATTTATCTATAACAAAAAATATCAAAAAGTGCCAATCACACGTTGGTTTTCCACAAGTCACCCACACATATTCAAAATCTTTCAATAATCTGCAGGGAGGGGGTACTGTTAAACAAAATAAAATAACAGCAGCCAAGATTCTTCGTGGTCAATAATGCAGACTTCAGAAATTAGGAAGTCGAAATAATTGGAGGAAATTTTTTTAAAATAGTACCATAATTTCAGATACTGCATTCAACAGAAATTCAAATGGCAAACCAAAATTAAAAATACTTCATGAGATCTATAGGAGTCCTATTTCCATACTCTTCCAACATCCAGTAACTCCTCCTCTGAAAGTTTTCATTATCTTCTCCATGAGCATAATAGCAATGCAGAACATCTACACTCCCAGCCTGAAATTATAGCAGGATTCAATATATCCATTCATTTTTGCAAGAAAATCTCGAAAACAAATCAAAGTTAAAGCAAGTTTTACCATAAATCACAATATGATAAAGTAAAACGGAAATATTTGAGACATTACCGAACTAAGGAAAATTTACATGTATGCAACAGAAAAATTGGTTATTTACAAAGTAAATACCAAAACTTTGAACTTACACGCAACACACCTTAAATGGTTTAAATTATAATTTAACAAATATTGTATGTTATTTTCATCCAAACTGATCACCCACACTTGAATAAAGTTATTTATTTGTTTGGCAAATTATTGTCAAAAGATGAATTGTTTGGGAAAAATTTCTGTGGTGTTTAAAAAATTCATAATTTTGATAAAATTAGACATATAAATAAAATTATTATTATTACATATTTTTATTAATAAATAATAAAATGATTGATATTTATAATTTAATATTTTATTATGCATATTATTTTTTTATATGATAAATATTATAATATATATTATTAAATATAATAATTATATTTATACTTTATAAAATTTAAAATATGTATTTGTTGTATTAATTTTATATAATAATTAAATTATATAAGTTATAAATTAATTTTATATTATTAATATATATTTTATAAATAAATAAATTGTATTTTATAACATATTATTATTTATATTATAACATAATTATGGTTGTTTATAGTTTTACCCATATTATTTTAAAATATATTATCATAATATATAATTATTTAATTTTACTTCTATGTTATTCCGTAACATAATTATATATTTCATAATAATTATGTTAGTTATATTATATATTTATTATATGTTGAATAATTGTGGTATTATTAAAATTCAATTATTTTGATGGTATTTTCATCATTGGTTAGTTATAGCAAAAGCATTTTTTCAAAAATTTATTTTTTTAGCTTTTTTCTTACAGGTATTTCTTGATTTTTTTAAAGTTGAAATGTCTTCAAATGCTATTTTACCGAACACTACTTTTAGCTCTCGGTTGTATGGAAAAGTACTTTTTTCCATCAAAAAGCTTTCCCAACGCAGTCTTAGACTTTTAATAGTAACATTTTTGTAGTCATGATTATTGATTTTTTGTGTCATTTACATACATGGACCAAAACATTTCAATGTTTATGCCTAAAACACCCTAAAACAATCATTTACTTATATAACACTTTTTGATACATTCGCCCTTTTTCTTTCCACTGACTGAATATTATGTAAGAATGTAAGTAACAATAATAACAATAATAATAGGGGTAATTCCACTTAGACCCCTGAGGTTTACTCGACTTGCCACGTAGGTCCACAATTTTGAAAACATGCTAGACAGGTCTCTAAAACT
>KZ452040.1:904188-975491 GCA_002786265.1 Apostasia shenzhenica | reverse complement strand
ATTTTTTTAATAGACTGAAAAAGTAAAAAGTTGATTCTATTAAATTTGCTATGAGTAAGAATTTTCTCACTTGGATTAATTTGTCTTATTTATTTTTTATTTACATCTATCAAATTTTAAGTCTTATTTTATCATATTTCAACCAATAATTAACATAATTGATTTCATATCAATTATATTTATTTTATATTCTATCATATTTAAACACATCCACCACTTTATTTTAAGCATATCCAGGTACAATTCAGTCAAATAAATCAATTCTAAAGAAAAAATTTAAATTTTAACCAACTAAAATCAATTCCATAATTTGAAAAACTAGAGCAAATAAAAAAAAAAATTTAGTTCAGATTTCAAATCCAGTTCTTATTGTTATTTTAATAACAAAATTAAAGAAATGATTCTAAAATTCAGAATACATACAAAAGTATTTAAATTTACTGAAATATAAATATAATCATGATACATATCTAATAAAAATTACATAAAAAATAAAACATAATAAAATTAATAATTATAAAGTCTTTTTAATTGACATAATTTATATAATTTAATTAAAGTGTTAAAAAAGATAATACATTGATAAATAAAATAACAATATGAATGAAAAAAATAAACTTTCAATATAATGTTAATGGACAATAAATAAAAAAAATTATTTTTTTCTTTAATATTATAAATTTATTTATTGCTAATAAATAAAAAAATTAATATTTCTATAACGAGATTGATAAATGTAACAGTTATTAATTATTGAATTAGTTATTTAGCTCGATTCTGATTTTTAAATGCTTAAATTTGAGAACTGTACAAATTTAAATTCGTTCAATTTTTGAAAATTTTAGATCGGAATCCAAAACGACTTAAATTGATTGATCAGTTTCAGTTCTGTTTTTGATTTTTTAAATATTTTTGCATTACGTGTGGATATATATGTATACATTTTAAGCATATGCCTATCAAATTTCATCTTATACTTTAAATCATTATATTATACATTACAATATCAACATTATTGCATTCAAAGACCTACAAAAAATATTAATCTTTTAAAACATGTCTCCATTCTTCCCTATTATCAAAATTATTCCTCTGTAATTATTTATTTTAATATTGATCAATAATTTTAAATTCTAAAAATAGCCTTACTACTACTTATATCATCCTCAATGATACCTATAATTTACATTTAAATTTTTTAAAATCGAGCAAAGACTATCGAGTGATTGATCAAAGCCTATTTATGATTACCTAGCCTCAACGATGAGCAAATATTACCGAATGACTCAATGATGCTTATTATATTTAAACCTCACAAATATGTAAATATTACCAATGACCACTCGAATTATCATTTATTAAGATGCTTTATTATTTTTTTAACTCCAATTTTGTAGTGCACAGTGGATATCATCCCTACATTTATAGTATATTTATCTCAATAAAATAGAATAAAATTAGAATAAAAAAATTATTTTATAATAATTTTTATCATTTTAATAAGAATAATATGATAATTTTTTTATTTACTTAAATAAAATAAAATATGAAATAAAAAATACCATTAAATATAACTTAATAAATTTTATATTATTTATTATTATTAAATTTAATTTACATAAATAATTAAATGAATGTAATTTATATAGATTATTTATACACAATAATAGATATAAGAATATTATATATATATATATATATATATATATATATACACGTGAAATTTATATGCTAATTAAATTACTTGATGTAGTTTGTATAATTAATAATTATTTAAATAATATAAATATTAAGTTAATTATACATAGGATAAAATAAATTAACGAGATCTCTCTGTGAAATAAAAAGTCTCATTTTAAGTACTGTTTGATGAGAGGACCAAAAGTATTAATTCAAAAAAATAATAATAAATAAATAAATTTTTATTATATTTTACGTAAATTTTAATATAAAAATATTATTTTATTTCACATATTTAATTATTTTTAATAAAATTATTAATTTTATTTCAAATTTTAAACTAAAATACTTGAATTAAATATTTTAATTTAGAACATAAAATAAAGTTAATAATTTTATTAAAAATAATTAATTATGTGAAATAAAATAATTTTTATATTAAAATTTATGTAAAATATAATAATTTTTATTATTATTATTTAAATTAATAATATTTTAGTCTTGATTTTTGTTCTTGCACCAAATGGGACCTCAAATATGAAATCACTTATGTGAAATAAATCAGAGGAAGGGGCTGTGATGACTATTTTGGGCCTCTGTTTTAAGGCCTTGTTTGATGTACGGATCAAAACGGTTTTAGTTTAAATAATAATAATAATAATTAATAAATAAATAAAAGTTTTAAATTATTTTATATAAATTTTAATATAAAAATATTATTTTATTTCACATATTTAATAATTTTTAATAAAAATATCAACACATTTTACGTAGAATAGTTAAAAAATTTTATTTATTATTATTATTATTATTATTTTAAATAATATTATATAATCTAAATTTTAAACCCTAAATCCTAAACCAAAACTTAAAACAGAATTAAGGGAAGAGAGCTGCAGGTAGGGCTGTTACCGATCCGATTTCAAGCCGAACTAATACCAACTCGAAATCGAATTGATTACATTTCGATCGACTCAAAATCGACTCGAGCTCGATTGAGTTCGACTTCGAGCCGGCTCGAGTCGATTCCAATCGACTTCGAGCCGATTTCGATTCATTTTTGAGCCGGCTCGAAAATGAATCAAATCTCAATTTTTTTTAAGCCGATCTCAAGCCGGGTAAACTCGACTCGATCCGACTCGTGATCGGCTCGATTTATAATATATATATTATATAACATATATACATTATATTTAATATATATATTATATTTAATATATATTATACACATATATTATATATACGTATTATAATATAAAATATATTTTAATTTGAGTCAATTTCGAGTTGGATCGAGCCGAGCCTACCTCGGTTCAAAATAAGCTCAAAATTATTACCGAGCCAAACTTTTAGCTCGTTAGTCGGCTAATTTAGATCGACTCAATTTCAATTCGATCTAAAATCAATTCAATTTTTTTTTCGATCGATTTTTAATCTTTGATCCATATTAACACCCTTAGCTGCAGGGAAAGGATGGCAAGCTATGAGTGAGGGGCTAAGGTGATAGTGTGAGAGAGAAAGCGAGAGGAGAACAAGAGGTGGCTGCTTTCGCCGTCGACGGAGGCGTAGCCGGCAGCATCGCATGCGTGGTTGCTGGGGCGAGCCAGAGCCGGCTTTTGGCTTTATAAAAGTTTTGATTTTTGGATTCAAAATCGAAGCAGAGGGAGCCAATTTATTATGATTTCCGTTTGTCTAGGAGTTTAAAATTAATCTGGTTTAATTTTAACCAGCCATATCACATCACACATAAAATTTAATATTAAAAATTAAATTTATTTCACATCCTACACATATTACTAAAATAATAACTAACTTATATCACATCCCTCACATATTCCAACATAATAACTAACTTTATATCACATCCCTCACATATCCCAACATAATAACTAATTTTATTTCACATCATTCACAACTTTCAATAAAAAAATATCTCTATCCAAATTTAATTTTAATCTTCTTAAATTTAACCTTACAAACAAACACATATTTGTTGTTTACTCACGATTTATCATTCTATTATCTTATTATTTGATTTATTATTATTATGTTGATAATATACTATCATGTTATTATTATACTGTACAACTTACTATAATATTAGATGTTTCTTATATGTATATGTTTCTTATAATATACTATTGGCACATAATTAATATTATTACTGTGACTGATATAATTCATATTATTGTTACTAAAATATTAGACTGAAAGAAAAACTGTGAACTACGGAGTACTTTTAAGTATTGCATATTCTACTCTTTTATTATTTTTATAAATACTCCGTAGGCATCACAGGGAGGCACGAGAGAAATTACGTCATTAACCATAATTTTCAATGCTTTGGACTATAATTAATTTAAAAATAATTTTTGCTAAACTGCTGAGTCATGCTTGACAAGGTTACTGATCCACTGCTTTACCTTCTTATTGGCAGGTCAGGGTATAATATTATATGTGCAAATAAAATTAATTTTAAAATAACTATTTTTTCAGTGAAGAGGAAAAAAAGTATTTTATAAAATATAAAATAAAAGTTTCTATGAAATAACTATTTTTTTAAAATAAATATATAAAAATAATTGTCATAAAAATAAAAATAATATAATAATTATTTCATTCAAGTAAACACAGCTTATTTATTTCAATTTTTTTCTCTATTATTCTGGAGTGCTCCAAGAGATATCACAGCCAACAGCAATGGCCAATTGGCGACAACATATTGAGCTAAGATAGCACCTGATTTAATATTATCTTGAAAAATATTTGACTAAATATTATCTTAATATATATTATATTATTTAAAAATTATAAATTTATTAAATAATATTTAAATATAATAATATTTTAATATTTAAATAATATAACATAACATCAACATAATAACAAATCAAATGCACTCTTTAAGTTATATCATATTATTTATATATCATTACATAAAAATGTTCTTCCTATGTAAAAATTTTATAATTTTTAAAAAATTATTCATACATATCATCAACTCAAATAATCATTCTCTAAATAATATAGCATCAAAATAACATTAAAAAATATTTAATTTAATATTATTTAAAAATAATAATTATTTACTTTAATAATATCTATAAATAATTTTTTATAAAATTATAAAATTATTAATTAAAAAATAACATCTAAATACCATATCATGTAAATTACATAATATAACACTAAAATAATAATAAACTAAATACCCCTTAAATCAAATACCTCCTAAATATACATTTTGATGTAATATTTAACTGGATCTTCCTAGTTCCTACTATCTATGCATCAATGATATCTAGATATTTACATCTCTAAATTATTAAATTTAATCTCAATATAACAATAAAACATCAATCAAGTTCCACCTCCCTCCACTGCAATCAAATTAAATATCACTCAATTTTAAATAGCATTTAAATAATATTTTATAAAATTAATTTTATAATATTATTTAAACAAATAAATAAAATTAAATAATTAATTTCTTCAAATAGAGAAACATAATATAAGAATAATATTAAAGGAGTGTTTAATTAAATATTATCTTGATATTATGTTATGTTATTTATAAATAATCTTCTATTAGATTATAAAATTATTAATCAAAAAATAAAATCTAGATGTCATGATATTTAAATTATATTACATAACACTAAGATAACAACAAACCAAACTCCCCCTAAACCAAACCTTCCTTTAAATACTTGTATACAATTAACAAAAATAAATGCTTTAGAGTGGGATCATTTACAATATTACAACATACAAAGAACCAACACGGGGTTAATCTATTCTGTTTGTACTTCAATATACTAAGGGGAGCAATTGATTCAATGTTAACTTAATGCTATATTATATTATAAAGAAAAATTATTTAATTAAATGATATATATAAATAATATTATCAAAAATTATAAAATATTATTAAAAAAATAACTCAAAAAATAATATTTAGATATTAAAATAGCTAAATAATATAATATAATGTCAAGATAATATTGAACCAAAATGTCCCCATAGAAAAAAAATTCACAACGAAACTGTCCCACGTATTCATTTGGTAAGTGAATCGAGTGGACAGAACCAGCAGCACCAACTGGCATCAGCAGCAACCAAAGCTGACTATAAAAAAGAAGCAACAAGAGAGAAAGAGTGTGCATTCAACTACAGAGACAACGAAAAGAGAAAGAAAGCTTTGCATTTCATTAAATGGGGGCGCGCACGCGCGCGCACACACACTATATCTTTCTCTATGTCTCTCTTTCTCATTGACCCGACTTTCGCTAAACAAATCACGAATGTCATGACTTTTAAACAAAACTTTAATCACATGTCTTGCATGAAGTTAGACGCAAATGCATATCGGTGAGAAAATCGCATGCACTTCATGACAATAGAAACCCCAGTTTAAAGCAGCAATAATGAGATAAGAATTCAAAGGTAAATTGAATTAAAATGTCTTGTATGAAGTTAACGCAAATGCATCAGTGAGAACATAGCATGCACTTCATGTCAATGAATTCAAAACTAAATTACTATGTCAAAGATGATTTCCATACCCTTGACGAGATCATTGAATATCAGCAAACTTCGTATCAGAAAACATTTTTTGAAGGAACAGAGAGCAGCATGCTGTTACGAACATCTAATCGACACCATCAACAAATCACCATCAGCATCAATGCATCATGACATATCATCATCACGGATAAACAGCAACAGCAAGATATCCATTTGAATCACCTCACTTTCAGCCGCTAATCAGCTACTATTACTCTCTTCTCGAGCAGAACTAGAAAGTGCAGGACATAATCTATCAAAAGTCAGAATTGAAGCAACACATCGGGGGAAAATTCTTTTAGGAGAAAGAAAAAACTGGAAATAAGCAGAAGTTCTGAGAGTACACAGTATGATACTAGTCAAATCCCAGAAAAACTAGGCAGCTAAAAATACGACAGACACATGCTGACCAGTTTGAAAAGTTGAACCATAGTTTTAAAAAAAAAAAATCAAACAAAAGCAAATATTAGCAACTAGGAAAGTCATGACCTTGTACACAGCTCATAGCTAATTGGACTTCACACAAAGGATTATCAGCAGCCAAGCATGCGAAAACTATCTTCCCATAGATTTCATCTCAAGAAACTGGACCTCATAGCAATCAATCCTGCAGAAACAGAATATGTCGAGTATTAAAAATTCACATGCTCATTAATCAGCCAAGAGAAAGGTAAAAATATATACCATTTCAGAACTATGAGGGGAGCAACTTCGGGAATTAACACGACGACCACGTGGAGTAGCACTTCTAGATGGTGATCGTCCATCATTGCTGTGATTGTCTGGGCTCGCATCACGAGGAGTCCTGCGGGGAGATGGGGAAGCCCTCCTGGGAGACATGCTCCTCCTTGGACTAAGGCTACGCTGACCAGGAGATGCACTGGGGATTACAATGAATTAGCTGACTGGAAAAACAATTGTAAAAACAATCCATGAACGTAAACCACCTGTCATAAGAACGACTCCTGCTCCTGTCATGATCATGATCATAGTCTCTTCCCCTACCACGATTTTTGTAGTAATCAGGACTGATACTGCGGCTGCGGCTGCGACGGCGATAATCTCTGTCCCTCTTATAATACCTATCCCGTTCATATCTCCCCCTGCTACGACTTCGACTTCTCCTTCTATCTCGTTGATAATCTCTATCACGATAATGATCATCTCGATGTCTGGTACATTGGCATCAAACAAAAGACAGTGAACATATATAACAAGGAAAAGTGTTGGAACACAGATATAGAATTTTTTTAAGATTAAGGTAAAAATGCATTCATGCAAGTACATTGACACCACGCACCTTCAGTGAGCTAAGCACCTGAGGTGGTGGCATTGGTAACTGAATAAACAAGTCAGCACAAATAAAATGGAAAGCTATAAATTAATTAGTCATTTATTAGTGGGCAAACATTAGATCATTGCAACTATCCCTACATATCCTCAACCACCTACAGGATACATTTCTATAATATGTTACCATTATAAGGAGTTTGCTTCATGAATTTGGATTTGATGCCTCACATACATAACCATAAAGTAACAAAAACAATCCAAATTCTATCCCATATAGTAGAGACTGACGCACTGTCAAGTAAAAGATACTCTCAAATATCTAGCCTTGAATATTGAAAAAAGCGGCAAAAAAAAAAACTGAAGGGTCATCAGATGTATCAGATGAGCTACTAAATAACACATACCTTGGTCTAAACATTAAACATAATAAATAACACATACCTTGGTCTGGGGCTGCGGCTTCTAGACCTGCCACTTGATTTAGGCAAAACTTCCACGATCCTTCCTTTCTGTCTGCAATTAGAAGAAAAGAGCCAATAACATAATATATCTGAGTCTATTGGTATTCACTTGAAACCCCAAACACTCCACACACCCACCTGGCGGGGTGAGCAGTGAAAAATGGAGAACAAAAAAATGAAATGCAGTTTCTGCCTATAAAAAGCTAGCAATCAGCTCATCGATATCAAAAGCTAAAAGGATTCAAAAGCATAAAAAACTTGAAAGTTCACACCAAGAAAAGGTACCTTTTAATTAGCTGACAAAAAGCTGTTATCAGAAACTAGGAAGTTGCTTCTAGAACAGATAAAACAACCCACTATTGCAAGGTCAAATTTGATTAAGATTATTTAAGCAAGCCCACATATACATTGACACACATCAAGCACAGCCATGTTAAGAGTTTAGATTAAGCGTTTAGAAATAAAGAAGTCAAGTTATTACATAAGTACAGTCATATATCTGTCTCAATTCATCTGACCAGATTCTTGATGACTTAGAGAAGTGAATGCCTGCAAAATCAGAGTTCACTTCAAAATAGCATCAAGTACAGCATCCTACCAGGCTGGAAGAAGCAACAACATAAACAATTCAAAAATAAGAAATCATCAGCCAATATTAAATATAGAAATATTCATAGCACAACCAAGAGAACAAAGCCTAAATATTGGTTTAGAGTTAAGTATTCGTGTTGGCAAAAAAATAAACTCATGTTGGCCCTTGGCATGCCCAAGAGGGCGTTGATTGAGTTCGATTCAAAAATTTTGAAAGAAATAAAATCAGAAAAATCAATTCGATTGTTGAAACCGATTTGAGAAAACTGAATAATGAGATCATAGAAAGAGAGAGAAACACAAGGATTTTAAGTGGTTCAGCACTAACGCCTACTCCACCCATAAGGCTCCTCTCCCCTAAGCTTAACTACTTATTCCTTTGCAAATGCAGCAGAGAAACCTATATTCCTTAACAAAAACTGGCAAAGAAATCATTACAAAAAATCCTTCGCAGAAGCAAATAGAGATACCTTAATTATCTCTCCTTCTAAGGGCATGATTGTACGGTCACTACTATCCTTTAGGGATAAAATTTGATAACCCACAAAGATCACTCTTGACCTTGGTAAAAGAAAAGAAAAACACAAGAGAAACTTTCAAACAAAATTAAATATTATACTTGAGGAGTCTAATGAGTACAAGCAGAGAAACAATGGCTCAAGAAAAAAATTCTCACATTCATGAAAAATTGTCAATAAAAAGCTTTTTGAGACCTCCATGATTAAGACTTAAAATTCAAACTTTTTAAAAAGATTTTCAAATGTAATTTTTTTTGGGTTTTCTTCTCTAAGTTTGTGTGTCAATTTATAGTTTTTTTTTAACAATAAATTTATAGGTTTTTTAATCATTCAAAACATTCCTACGACATTTGGAAAGAATCAACTAGATTTGGAAACTAAAACAGTTAGTTTTTCAATTTTGCATACAAGTTGAACTGTTCAGATCCAAAACCAGATTGTTTGGCAAATTCAAAAAACTAAACCGTTAAGCTTTCCACATATGAAAACTAAACTGTCCACTCTAAACTGGATGATAAGCCAGATGGTCATGTTAGCTCACAAACAACAATTTTCATACTTTATTTTAGATATTTTTTGAACTCAAATTCAATTACAACTTCCAAAGCTTATGTAATTAGTTACATTGAAAACTTTGAAAACAGTTTTACATAATATAATTATAAATTTTAGTATTTATATTTTATCATTTAAATATATTAACGGATCACTTGAGAGCCAAGTTTTTTACCAGCATACCCTTACAGAATGTTTCTATGAAATACTATTTTTAGAAAGCTTGAGCAACTTTATCTTCAACTCTTCCCAAGAATTTTTTATCGTTGTAACCTTCTCATTTTCATCATGTTCCATGTGTCGACCTTTATTCTATCTTGATCTTGAGCTCCTTATTTAGAGACATAGCATTTTTGTTTCTTTCCTTCTTCCAAGGCATCTTGTATGATCAATCTTGTCTTTTAATTACATTGTTAATCCATTCTAATACAAACACATGTAGGCACTTGGGGCTAACAACTCAAATTAGCAGAAACCTATAAACATGTAACTATTCTAAACAACATAACAAATCTAGATGTTAATTAGTCAAAAAAACATTTATAGAATAACATAAAGCCAAAACAAAAAAGCCTACATTTTTTCAGCATTTGGTCCATATTTTGCGAATTGGACCATAATCTCTCGGCCATCAACATTCCTTCCTGTAACATAAAATAAAGAAAAAGATTGGTTTACAAGAGGAAAAACAAAGTTAAAGATAAAGTATAGATGAAAAAATAAAGGTTAGTTGTTGTAGCAGCTAAAATACCATCCAATTTGTCCACAGCTTTCTGTGCCTCATCTGCGTACTTGTACCTCACAAAAGCAAACCCTCGTGACTCCCCAGTCCTTCCAGTTAGAAAGAAAAGTGTTAACAATCAAACGTATTAGCTATAAACCCACTACTAAACATCCCTGAATAAAATTCCGGAAGCATTGATGTATCTACAATAAACTAAAAGGGAACGCGATCTAAAATGTAATGCTTGCAGCTACCTTCGATCCCTCGGAATAAAGATGTCTACCACTTTCCCATATTTGTCAAAAAGGGGGAAAAGATCGTCAGCTGTCGTTCCTGCTCACACGAATCAAAACACCCAAGAAAGAGTGAGAAACGAAAGTTGATTTCCAGTGCAAGGAGATAATACGTGAGTGCAGTTTCAGAGATTACATGTGTGCGCGATATCAGGAAAATCAAGAGACAGAGAGAGAGAGAGAGAGAGAGTTTACTGAAGGTAATGTTAAGGACGAGGAGAGAGTAGGTGTCTCTAATGTCCGGCGGGCCCGATCTTCCGAAGTGCGACATCTCTCCGGCGAAGGAATGGAAAATTGTTATGGAATTAGGGTTAGGGTTTAGAAGAGCATCAAAGCTAGGTGAGTGAATCTGGTCAAGCATATAGCAAGGCAAAACCGTAAATATATATATTATTTTGGGCGTAAGGATAATTCTACAGATATGTATCTCGCGTCTGTGGTCCTGTGGCTGCGGATGTACGCAAGCTAACGCCGCTCTTTAGTTAGAATGGGCCATTGACGGGCTCGAGAGAAGATTAAAATTAGGATTAAAATGATATTAATTTAAAAAATAAAAATAATTATCTATATGCTAAACTATTTAAATTTATTTATGTATTATTTATTTATTTGTAGTTAATTACGTTATATGTATACTCAAAATATTATAAAATTTTACGTTCACACACTTGAGTTAAAATTCAGTCAAAATCTATTTGAAAAAAAAAAATTTCGTTAGTAAATTATTAAAATTATATTTTTATCCTTAATGGTATATATATTTTTTTCTTTCTCAATGCCGCACTAAAGCGCTGATTTGTCCTAAAATTAATTTACATCGCAGATGTATCCTTTCTTTGCCACTATTTAAACATCAATATTTTAGGATTTTCACTCAAAATATATTTAAATATCTTTAAAATAATATGATGAACGGCTCAGATTTTTTTGTAATCTTACTATAATTAGGTTATTGAAAATTTATGATTATTTATTATAATAGAAACAAGTTAAAGTATGTGTATATAAGATTTTGTAATATTTTTAATGTGCATAGCGTAATTAACTTAGAATGAATGAGTAATGCATAAATAAAGTTAAATGTGTGGCATATAAGTAATTATTCCTAAATAATAATAATAATAATAATAATAATAATAATAATAATAAATAAATTTTTTTAATTATTCTACACAAATTTTCATATAAAAAAATATTATATTACTTCACATTCGAATATTTTGGTCTAAAAAGTAAAATAAAATTAATATTTTTATTAAAAATTATTAAGTATGTAAAATAAAATAACTTTTTTTCATATTAGAACTTGTATAGAATAATTAAAATTTTTATTTATTATTGTTATTATTATTATTATTATTTAAACTAGTATCATTTTAATTCTGATTTTGGTTGTCACGTCAAACAAGCCCAATTTAATTAGATTAAAATTATAGCATTAGATAATTTTAGATAATTTTTAAAAAGAATAAACGAGGCCTGCCTAAAATTGAGCAAAAAAAATATAATAATAATATTTTAAATTTATTATAAATTTTAATAACTTTATTTCACATTCAATACAAATTCCAACCTTAAAAATCAAGTTTATTTCACATCCAACACAAATTTCAACCTTAAAATCAACGTTATTTCACATCCTACACACCTCCCAATATTAAAATAAATTTTTTCTCATCAACTCTATAAAATAAAAAATATATTTTTTTTATCTAAATTTATCCTCCAACCAAACAAGCCCGAAGGCCTGCTATTTTAAGAGCCCTAAAAACAATTTTAAAACAAATTTATAAGGCCAAATATATCAACATATATATATATATATATATAATATTATTTGTTTTACTTAAATATGCTTCACAATTTAAAAATACATTTATGAAGCAAATTATATATATTGAATGTCTGATATTTCTCTTATATTTTAATAATGGCTTTAACTTTAAAAAAAATTACTTCTATTTTAAAGTTTAGATTTTTTTTATAATATTATTAGAATTTTACTTACGAAAAAATATGAATTAGGGGTAGGAGTATTGTAATAAATAATAGAGTACAAATATTATTTGTTTGGGACATTTACATGCATGTCACACAAATTTTTTAATATTACATCACACACATTTTCTTCACAAAATTTATACTATAGAGTGTGAAGAAGGTGTGTGTGATATAATATATGAAAATTTGTGTGGCATGTGTGTAAAAATTCCTATTTATTTTACTTAAATGTGCTTCACAATTTAAAAATACATTTATGAAGCAAATTATATATATTGAATGTCTGATATTTCTCCTATATTTTAATAATGGCTTTAATTAAAAAAAAAATTACTTCTATTTAAAGTTTAGATTTTTTTATAATATTATTAGAATTTTACTTAGAAAAAATATGAATTAACGGGAAGGAGAAAACCATTATTTATATCATATACAATTTATAATATATGTTTTCAAACACATTAAAAAGCTTGGATTTTTTTTTTTTAGGTAGGCCAGTCACCAAGATTTCAATTTTTGTTTCAACTTTTAATGAACATAAAAAATATCAAATCTCCTCTATTCAAATGTAACATTAAGTTAGTATGCGTTTTGGGAGTAATTTAATTTTTTTTAATGAAGGAAAAAAATTAAAAAAATTTATTAATAAAGATTGAGTTGAATGTAAAATAAATTTAAATATATTTTTAAAATATTATTAAATAAATTTAATTTTTTAAATTAAGATTTATGTAGTATGAATATAAAATTAATTTTTAATATTTAAATTTATATATGATATAAAATAAATATTAAGGCCCCGTTTGTCTAGAAGTTTAAAATTAACCTGGTTTAATTTTAATCAGGCATATCACATCACACATAAAATTTAATATTAAAAATTAAATTTATTTCACATCCTACACATATTTCTAAAATAATAACTAACTTATATCACATGACATCCCTCACATATTCTAACATAATAACTAACTTTATATCACATCCCTCACATTTCCCAACATAATAATTAACTTTATTTCACATCATTCACAACTTTCAATAAAAAAATATCTCTATCCAAATTTAATTTTAACCTTCTTAAATTTAACCTTACAAACAAACACACTCTAAATGTCAGTGAAAAAGTTTTCAAAAATTTAAGGCCTTTTGGAGCCCCAAAAAATATAAAATATTATTACCTTTTACATTTTCTTTTTGGATTTTTGTTTGAATGAGTTGAGACTTAAAAGTTTTTGGAGATGATCTTTTGCTCAACATTCAAAAAGTTTTGATAGAGAGTTGTTGAAAAGAATACTTGAATTTGGGGTAGTATTAAAATGATCTAATGGTATAATTGCATTAGTTTCAAAACTTTTCGCTATTTGAAATTTTCGTCTAGTGTTATTTATAATGATTAATTTTAATGGTAAATAAAAAGTAATATTTATATATAAAAACATTTATGTACAATATAAAATAAATTTAATTTTTACTTTAAAATACAGTTTATAATATGAAAAAAAATACATAAATCAACATCACCCTTTCTAGTTACTTTTTAGGTAAATATTATTCAATAATTCAAGTGGGTCAACAATTTTAAAAAAAATTCAATAAATTCTTTAAAGTTAATATTAATATTTTAATTAAGTTTTTTTTTTACGCGCATACGCACAATTGCTGCGCATGATATCAGGCTATTGTAACCTATTAAGAGGTAATCTAATATCTTAGAGAAATAAAAAATAAAATATAATGACAAAAACTAGTACTGAGACAACGAACGCAACAATAGCGTTTAAATTCAGAGTGATTAAATTCAAACACTTATATTAATTGTTTAAGCTAATATAATATAAAATTGTATTGTGATAATTAAATAGTTATGCACATTGCCACTAATGCTTTGGAGAGAGAACAAACTGTATAAAAATTGATTATCAAATCTATAAAGGGAGGAAATTAACTCCATGAATATTACTGCATACTTTTGTCAGTTCGAATGATTAATTAATAAATTTGTTAACTAATTCTTTAAATAACACTTGTATTGAATAATTTGAAACAAATTAGAATTTGATGATATATATTTTTCAACTTAAGAGAAAGTTATAAGATCTAAATGTGATCATAAAAGATCACATAAACTTACATATCAATGTGTATAACTTTATATATATATATATCATTCACCGTCCATCTATTCACATTCAAAGCAAGGTTTTCAGAACCGGACCGAACATCGAACCGGTCAATCGACCGGTTCATGGTCGGTTGAACCGTGGTTCAACTGGATGACTTAATAATTACATTATAATTAAATATAAATTTTCTAAATATGAGATTAATTTTTAAAATATGATAAAAATATTTTGAACAAAAATAGTACAACTAATTTAAAAAATTTATTACTACAAGAAATGTATAAAAAATTAAAAATTACAAAACAAAACGAATATAATTACTTTTCTTGTCAATTTGTCATTCAAAATACTTTGTCTCTTTTATAACAATTCGAAATAAATTCATGATAAAAAAACAATAAATTAACTAAACATTCATTATATAAAATAATTATTATTCAAAATATAGCATCAATATTAAAATATTAATGCCCAAATATTAATGTATAAAAATAAAATAAAAAGCTCAAATAATAATTCTGATTTGTCCGGTTTGGCGGTTGGACCGGTTTTTACCGGTTCAGCCCAGTTTTTACCGGTTCAACTCGGTTTTTTCTTGATTTCGGTTCTAATATTGAACCAGACCGGACCTTGGGCCGGTTCCCGGTTGAACCGGTCGAACCGGCCGGTCCGGTCCGGTTCTGAAAACCCTGATTCAAAGTAACAATCAAAAGTGTTTCGTTAAAACAGATGACTTATAACACTGAAAGCAATCTGCTGGCTATACAATGGGAATCACTAATGAAATCTTTGAAAGATTAGCAGATTGTCTTCAAATTCAAATGCATTATTTACATTGTTACCACTTTCTCACTATCCCTGGATGAAAATTTATTTTTACTATTTCCTTCATTTCCAACGTTTTGCATTCTTCAATCCCTTTGATTTTGCCTTTGCTTGCTGGAAAGCCATTTGCTTTTGTTTCCTCCGCACCTCCTTCTCATCCTGCTCACCAAGAAAAACTATTATCAGCTCATTCCTATTCAAACAAAATTTTAACATCCAAATTATTACGAGGATGATGCCTTGTAGCAGTCTGTCACCTTTGACATCTTGGATTTGGCTTTGACTTTGGGGGCTTTTGCTTCGATCTCGGCTTCACGGACTAGTTCCCTTTCTCTAGCCTCCAGATTCTTCTCCAAATAATACTGTCATGAGAAATATACAGAATTATATTAAACCACAAATCATGCTAGTTTGATGTAACAAGAATAAGAAAAATCTGCTACTGACACTGTAATCACCAGCGTAATCTTGTAGAGTTTTATCCTTTACTTCTACTACTCTATTTACAATCTGCTTTATAAAATAACGATCATGAGAAACTGTGATGACTGTCCCACTGTACTCTGATATAGCTTCCTGTTAAAGAATAATTGAGATTTCACAGCAATATTTCTGGTGAGAAATAAAGAATTTGATTTTCGAAGCAATCACCGTAATTGAGGTTAGTTTTGAAGTGTACCTCAAGCATCTCTTTTGATGGTATATCGAGATGGTTAGTTGGTTCATCCAAGACTAATAAGGTAGAAGGCTTTACCATGAACTTGCAAAAAGCAAGCCGTGCCTGGCACCAAGCGAAGACAGAAGAGCGACATTTAACAGTTAATATTCTGAAGGATATGTAAGTGGAAAAGGGGAGAAGTTTAACTTTTCCCTTCGTCATTAAAGGTAAATGAGCACTTTACATGAACAATGAATACTTTTTTTCTTTATCATTACAGGTAAATGAGTAGTTTACAAGATGAAAATAATAAATATTAAGATATCTGATTCTCAATTTTTGAAATATAATTTACATACCTTCTCACCACCACTTAGAAGTGACACCTTCCTATCAAGCATGTCTGCTTTGAAATTGCAACGGCCAAGAAGCCCTTTGATGTCATCAATTCTCCAGTCTTCTGCAGCTTCTTCGACTGTCTGAACCACAGTTTTGTCGAGATCAAGTGCCTCTGCCTAAACATTGCCTCAACCAGTAAATAATAGACTTCCGTGGTAAATAAATTAGGGTATCATTTTTTAAATTTACCACAATTGATGATCCAATACAAGAGAAAATGGAAGGCAAATTTCAAAAAAAATATATACTGGTGAATGGTGATGCCTAGTTTTTTTAAAATTACTAATATATATATAGAAGTGGAAATCGTGGAGCTGATTTTGTAGCCCAATTTTTAATAGATGGGGATATGTCACTTCCACCCGATTTTTGGGGATGTCACTTCCACCCGATTTTTGGGGATATGTAACTCCCACCTGATTTTTGCTTCATTTTGTTGCAGGATAGCCCTTTTTAATTATCTATAGTTCTATTAATGAAATATAAGAAGTATCCATTTTTCTAGGATTGATAGTGCTACAAAATACTAGTATTCTATCCACCCAAAGCCTTTTATCAAACAAAAGTTGGGGAAGTGGCAACACGTTCAAGTACACAAGTAGGTTAAAAAATGGGTCAACACACATAATGAAACTACAAATGTTGTGGTGATTGGCAATAACAACAACAACAACAAAACAAACCTTCATCCTACTAGGTGAGATCGGCTACATGAATCTTTTGTTTTTATTGCACTCTATCAAATAGCAAATCTTCATTTAGCTCCAAATATATAAGATCACTCCTTATAGTTTCTATATTCATTTTTTTCTTATCCTTTCGCATGTACCCGCTCATCTATCTTGACATCCTCATTTCTGCGACACGCATCTTATTTGTGTATTTCTGCTTTATAGAACAGCACTCAATACTATAACATTGTTATCCTAACAACTGTTCTATAAAATTTACCTTTAAGTTTAAGTAAAATTTTTCTATCACACAATACGCCAAATGCACTCCTACACTTTATCCATCATGTTAATAACATTATCATCTATTTCACCATTATTTTGGATTGATCTAAAATATCTAAACTATTCACTCTTCTTAATAACTTGATCATTAATTGTCATCTCTCCACTATAAGTGCTTCTTTCATGTGTAAAATTACATTCTATATATTGGTGATGTTATGAAATTCAAAGCACTCGAAGCACCTTTCTAAAAGAATGTTGGGGAGATAACAAGGTCAAGTACTCAAGTACGGTTAGGAAAATTAGACTTCACAGCTTTACAACACACAAAAAGAAGCCACAAAGGCTGGGTGCTCAGTGATGCTACGAAACTCTAACCACCCAAACATGGTCAAGTACACAAGTAAGGTTAAGCAAATGGTACTTCACTACTTCACAAATACCATAACGACATTGCATTTCAATAGAATGCATCAATCACCAAAACAAACCAGGATTATTCTTTTCCATTCATCTCTATTTAAAAATAGCACTCCTCATAAATGCACTTACTATTGTGGGGTGTGCTGTTTGAATTCAGCTCTATTTAAAAATAGCACTCCACATAAAAGCTAGTTCGTCAATATCATTTTCGATCTCCTCCCCCCCCCCACCACAAACAAAAACACTATTACTCTCATGACATGAACCCCCTCACTTTCACACAGGGTCTTGAAAGTCGATGATGGACATACTATACATTAAAAAGCCCAAACTCATTTTATTCTCTATAGGTGTCAAGCCATCTTCTCACTTAAATATTACTTGTTGGAATCCTTACATTTATTTATCATTTGCACTTACATTTAGCGAGGTACACAATCTTTAAAGAAAAAGAGGAAAATACATAATAAAGTGACATACAAATAATATTTTTATCAAAAAGAAGAAAAAAAAAAGATATACAAACAATATTAAAGTTTTGGGAGATGTTTGTTTAAATACCATAGATGAAGGTGGTATAGAAGTACAAATCCCTTATTTATAATATAAAGCTTTGTAGCATGACAGATATCTCAGCTACACTAATCTCATTGATAATTTGACAATTAATTGGCCAACAAAATGCAAAGTATGACATTATGCCTAGTCACTTTTTATTGACAAGATCAGAGGAATTGATAACAAAACTTGAAGCATTCACATACCTGGTTTTGCTCAAAATAATTTGGTAAAACATTGTGCTCTCCAAGCAAAACTTCACCGCCTTTTGGCTTCTCAATTCCCATAATTAATTTGAGTAAGGTACTTTTTCCACATCCATTTGGACCAATAATTGCAATTTTTTCACCTCTTTCAACTATGAGATTTGCCTTATTAAATAGCACCTTTCACAAGAAAAAGATAAGTCACTTGTCAAGTTTACATGATTATACACAAAGGAAGCAGTCAATTCAGCACAATATAATAGTACTCGTGTTTTCCAGCAGATGAAATATAATAGGATGTGAATGTAGAAATGCACCGATAAACATCTTCTAACCTCATCTCCAAACCCAAATTCAAGATTATTTAATGTCAACACTGTCCTTCCACTCCTTCCTCTCTCAGGAAATCTGATCTTCATTTGTTTCCTTTGAAAAGGTTTCTCAATAAGACCATCTTCTTGAAGTTTCTCCAATTTCTGAAATAATTTTGAATCATAAAAACTGTTAGAGAAACAGCATAACTAAAGTGCAGTCACATGAGAAAGTTTTCAAAATAACATATGGCGCTTAATGGAGACTTTGGTGTACACAAAAAGATAGAATGAGAAATGAGTATATTCGAGAAAAAATTGGAGTAGCCTCACTTAAAGATAAGCTCAGAGAGAGTTGGCTTAAATAGTTTGGACATATAAACCGTAAGCCGATGGAAGCTTCAGCAAGAAGAGTTGAGTTATTTGATTTTACTTGTTAAAAAAGGAAGAGAAAAATAAAAAGAAACATAGCAAGAAATTATTAGGAAGGATCTCATATATTTAGAGATAAATAAAGACTTGTTATGTGATACGGTGCAATGAAAACAAGGGATTCAAGTAACCGACCCCACCTAGTGGGATAAAGGCTTGGTTGTGGTTATTGTTGTTGTTGTTGTTGGCTAATTTCATAGTTATCATAAATTTAAATTCTAAAATTTGTACATTTTATTGGTTAATTTGTTAATTACATTTGTTGATTTCAACGCATGCATATTAAATCGGTTGTTCCACATTAGTACATCTAAAGGTTCTGGAATCACATGGACAAAGGAAGAGTAAACCTACTAGAATTTCAACAAAAGATGCATTTTTCACAAGGTTATTCGATTTCAATGATATTCTGCTTCCTCAAAACACAGTTAACATAATTACTGTTCACCAGGGGTCTGTTACAATATCAAGGACTATCTAGACATACCTTCTCTTCACTGGATGCACGCCCAGAATTAGCTCCACCTCCCAATCTATTTATCAACTCCTTTGTATGCTCAATCTCCTTCTGTTGTTTCTCCCAAGCTAAAAATTGGGCTTCCACCCATGCTGCTTTTGCTATCAAATACTCCGAATAATTTCCCATGAATGTCCTGGATATCCCCATGTCTGTTTCAACGATCTTTGTACATAGTTGATCAAGGAAAGCCCTGTCATGAGATATGATAACCATAGGCACATCCTGTTTCTGTAGATAACCTTCTAGCCACTCAATAGTGTCAAGATCAAGGTGATTTGTTGGTTCATCAAGAAGCAGAAGATCGGGCTCCTGCAATCTATTTGCATAGAATCACAACCAACAAAATGGATAGAAAACAAAGAAATAATGTGTATAAGACACCAACAAGAAAAAGAGCAAAACGTAGGTCATATTTTTTTAATTATGATTAAGGGCGTTTTTTTATTACTTACTGCTGAGCTGATTAAAACGAAATTTAAACATCAGCGGATTCCATCAATTCAGCACAGTACTTTTACTGATATCATGTCTTGATGTTGTTTAAATATCAATCAAAGGAATGGAAGGGGCAGAGGCCTTTGGAGTCCCAAACATCCATATACCAACAATTATCTTTTGATCATTTTAACCAGTAACCGTTTTGAGTATTAAGTTTTAGATTGCAGTTCTTTCAGTATATGCAATGATTCAATAAATATATAGAGAGATCAAAGTGACAGCTAAACATGACATCCAAGATTTTAGCAAACATAACCCCCAAAAAGGCTTTCTGGGTTGAACAATGGAACAAAATACGGCAAAGTTACGATCAAAAGACCGCAAAAAATCATTATCTACAGACATAGTTAATCAAGGTTTCATTTTCATTCATCTCCAAAGCTATTATAGCGTTGATTTTGAGTTACCAAAACAAAACAGAATATTCATTGCAACAACATTCATTGACAACCAAGAAATTCATACAATAACATATGTATTTTTCCTGTTTCTATGTATTTCAATGATGCTATTTATACTTTGATCATCTATTACTTTATACACAGGAAAATAGTTGCATTTGCAGCAGATCAGAGAACATTTAAAATGAAATGCTTCAAGATGAAATAAACTAGATGAGCTGATAAACAGAATTTATGAATAGAAACATAAACTAATGAAACAAATCATGTCATAATGCACATAAAATACAATAAAAAATCATGCCATTGATGATGTTAATGATTGACCTACAACCAAAAAACTGACTTATGTTGAATTCATACAATATCAATGTTCTTTTTCAAAAGTTTTTTGGTTGGAGGAAAAAAATTATAGTTATTTTTCAAAATGCATGTATAATGGGAAATAAAATAAGTTATGTTAAAAATTGGATAATATATAACATAAAGTTCATTGATATATTGAGAATTGTGTAAGATATGTCATGAAGTGAATTTTTTTATATATTGAAATTCGCGTATGACATGATGACCACCTAGTGGGATAAAAGTTTAGTTCATTATTATTATTGTTGTGTATGACATGATGAAAAGTAATACTATTATTATTATTACTATTATTTTAAATAGTTAGAAGTCATTTTGGCCATGGCCAAATGTATGTGTTTGGCATCTACTCCAAATTGGTCATGTTCATTTCAAATCCAATACAAATTCTAATAAAAAAATAATTTTATTTTACATTCTACATAAACTTCAATATAAAAAATTAATTTATTCTCACATCTTACACATTTTTATACATCCATTAATTTCATTTCATATCTTACACAAATTCTAACTTAACAAACCAACTTTATTTTAAATCCATCACACATCTTCATATATGACCAAATAAGCCACAATTTATCCATCTTACAAAATGGGCTCTTAGATACCTACAATCCATGAAGGGCTTTTGTATGCTATAGGCGATGTGAAAGCAAGACTATAGTTCTTCTTTTAGTAGTAAAGGCTCACCAAGTCTAGATAAAATGGCTTATGCATGAGGGTTGGGGAGGGGGAAGCAAGGGAGAAAGTGTTATTGAACCACCATGTTGAAAAAGAACATTAACGCTCCATTTGGCAACCATTTTGAAGCAACTTAAACTTAAGTTTAAGCTCCTTGAACTTAAAAACCATCCAAATTGCTTTTAGACTTTAAGGCTTAAAATTTCAAGCTATTTAAAGTCCCTTTAAGCTGCTCACAATACAAGCTATTGAAAAGATAGCTTGAACTTTAAGTTGCTTTAAAATTTCAAGTAGCTTAAATTTGTAAGTAGATTATATTTAAAATTTGAAGTTGTTACCAAACAGAGCCTAAATATTGAATTAAATAAATTTAAATATAACAAGGACCATAAGTCGAAAAGAAAATATTCTAGATAGCACTTCTGATGTAGACAACAACATTGGCATAAGTGTGCCTAAATTGATAGATCAATTTCTGATATGGCAAAACACACAAAGAACATGAGAACATGAGGCAAGACTTAAGACAAATTCAGAAATCACTGGAAAGATCACCAAGACATAAATAAAAGTGATACTTCACTAAAAGAATTTACCAATAAGGGAGGACTATTTTTTTCATGACTAAGCCAACATTCTACTTTTAAGTGTAATATTGTAATTGTAAGCACATTGAAGTGAAGGAATATACAAATGATAATGCATTGTCAGGTCAATATTTGACTGTAATGTTAACTAAGCAATCACAGTAATTCATCTAATACAGCTTCTGCCAACAGAACAGCAGTCCTAAATAGGGTATGCAACATACATAAACATAAAGCTATGAAGGTGATAAGCAACGACAAAAAAAAGTGCACAACTTCCTGCTAAAGATTACCTGAAGAAGAATTTTTCCGAGTGACATTCTCATCTGCCACCCGCCGCTAAATGAAGCAACTAAACGATCAGAATCCTCTGGTTCGAACCCGAGCTCCGGCATTATCTTACTTATCTTCACATCCACCTCATCAAGGCTAACATCTTGCGCCCTTCTTTGGAGCAGGTCCAGCTCATCCAATAGCCTCCCCATCAGCCCTAGATCCTCTACAGAGCTCTCCAGTGCTTTCTGCACCTTCTCTAATCTCTGGGCTATCTCCATTTCCTCCTTGAAAGCACACAAGAACTCCTCTTTCACAGTCCTACTGGCGCAAACCTCAAATTCCTGACTCAGGAAGGATATCTTCATGTTATCCTTAGCCTTCACCAAGTTCCCTGAGTCTGGCTCCTCCATTCCCGCTATAATCCTCAATTGAGTCGTCTTCCCGGCGCCATTCACGCCGACCAACCCCACTTTTTCGCCCCTTTTCACCTCCCAGCTCACGTCTTTGAGGACGGTCACGCCTTTGAAGCCCTTGCTGATGTTTTCTAGCTTAATCCCAGAAGGGACGCTGGACGCCCCAGTGATCGACTTCTTCTTCGCCAGCCCCTTCAACTGCCCGCTGGACGTACTCTCTGATAAGAGTGACTGGATGTCCTGCTCCACGGCATTGACTTCCGTCTCCGCGTTTCCCAGAGCAACGGTCGTAGCCTCCACCAAAACCCTATGAAACTGGCTCCAACAGGTCGCCCTTTTCCCTGAAGCAATATGGACAAGCCTCAATCGGACTGTAAACGACGAGCTGGAGCTCAACCGCGACCGGAGCTTCACTCTTCCGGCACCTAGGAGGGCCGGGACGGGGAGAAGGCGGGATCGGAGATCGGTTCCCCGGATTCCGGCTGCGAGATCCATCTCCGACGCAGGGCGGGCGGCTCCTCAATTAATTGTCTACGAAATTAGAAATATACGCAAAAGTAAAGTAAAATTAGGGTTAGGGCTTCAGGCCGATGGCGAAAATGGCGTGACGCGGAGAGCTCCCCGTTTCAGCTATCCGCGGAGCCAGTGAGAGACGAAGGGGAGCTCACTCACTCATGAACAAGAAAAGCTTTGAATTGCATTTCTTCATCAAAAATACCCGTCATATTCCATATAATTACAAAATGACCAACCGCAAAACCACATAACAGAAGCCAGATACCTTGTCGGCTAGTGGTCTGCACTGATGGCATTTCTGTTGTTTTACAGAAGTTCAATGGTATTTGTAGAATCTAAATTTGTTTAGCAAATATTACCTCTTATCACACACACGAACGATGTGCGCCACAGGATCAAATTTCCCAGCCGTAGCTACCAGCCATGCGTTCGTTGTGTGGCCTAAAAGTTGGAAAAAATTATTGGATGCGGACGGCGTATCATTCGAACGCCCAATCAGAGGACGCCACGTGTGCCCGGACTCAGCTGTATGGCATACGTGGTGCCCTCTGATTGGGTTCCAAACGGTACACCGTCTGCACCCAATAACTTCTCTTAAGGTTTAAAATATTTTCCTTTCCGAAATATAAATCAGGCTGGCTCAAGCTCAATTAATCGGGAAACTTTTACATGCAGTAGTGCGTGATGCACAAGCCAATCAATGAGCACCACATCAACATGTGTGACCCACTTTTATCCATTTGACGTGCTTTAATTAGCTTGTATATCGTTCACTGATACACGCAAAAATTTCTCCAATTTATTAGGCCCAATAACAGTATACATATATAAAAGCTTTTATAATTAAGAGAATTTATATCTATTATTTCTAAAGAAACTGTTTTTACAGGCGGTACTCCTTAAGTTCAATATTTATAAGTATCTCTTATTTTGAATATAAATTTACAGGCAACATCTCATTCTTTAACTCGACTAGGATTAGCACATTTAACTAAGATTATATTTAACTCTTCGTTTAAGGGATACATATAATCAAGCCATTAAATGAAATCCATCGTTCATATTTTCTATTTCTATTACTTTAATCTTTTTTATTTTAATTTTTTATTTATTTTTAATATTTCTATTTTTTTCTTAATCTATTATTCTAAACTTTTTTGAAACAAATTAAATATAATCTTATTTACATATATTAATCTTAATTAGATTAAAAAAATAACAAATAAAAGTTAGAGTGAAGAAATTATATGTAAATCTACATTCAAATAAAGCGTATCACCTGTAAATATTTGACTTAAATGATGCCTCTGATAAATATTTGACTCAGAAGGCGACGTCTATAAATTTTTTTTTTATGAGTGACGAATGTAAATTTTTCTTATAATTAAATAAAATATTAAATTTATTCGAAATATTATTACAAATGTATATTTGATCTATTTCCTATTCAGTAGATTTATTTCTTATACATATATGTCACATTTTTTCAATTTACATATAATACATTTTACATTGTGGAGGATATAATGAGCTTAGTATTAATTAATAGCTGAGGATTGAATTTCTCAAAGTTGGTTGGTACTTCCTGCAGTTTAATTTATTATTATGATCCTTAAATCCTGTTTTTATAGTTTTTTTTTTTTTTTGATATTATGTGATCCTTAAAAATTTATCATTTTTTCAATCACATTTTTCATTAAAAATGATATTTAAGAATTACTAATATCATCACCTATGTTGGCTTTTATTTAGATCAAACTTAATGAAAGCCCGAGCCATTTGTCTCTATTTAGGCTCTATTTAGTTCGAGAATAAAAAATCACATTTAAAATAATTATAACAAAAAATTTTAAAATTATTTTTGTACTCAATCAATACAAATTCTTAAATGAAAAATCAATTTATTTCACATTTAATATAATTTTTAATATATTAATTAACTTTATTCTACAACATAATCTCTAATATAATTAACCTACTTTATTTCATATCATATATATATATATATATATAAATATATATATTTAAAAACAAAAACAAAAAAAATTCTAATATTTTTTTGATTCTCAATCAAATGGGCCTAAGGCACATGATCATCAAACAAACACAAAATATCAAAATGTAAGATAATCTATTTTCTATGAAAAAAAAAAGACAATCATTTTATTTTCATTTTGAGAAAGTTAAAGTTGATCCTTCCATTAAAAAATAAGTAAATAAATAAAATTGATCTGTAGGAAAATCAAATAGCCTTTAAATTGAGTAAAACCAAAACTAAGGCTCTATTTGGTTGAAAGAAAAAAATATAATTTGAATATTTTTTGTGAAAATTTTAAAAAAATATGTATGATATGAAATAAAGTGAGTTAATTATATTGAAAATTGTGTTGAATGTGACATAAAGTGATTATTTAATGTTAAAATTTATATAGGATGATATATAAAATAATTTTTAAATTTTAAAAAAAATAAATTTAAATTTATGACCATGGCTAAAATAAGTCATTTTTTTGGGTTATTGCCAAACAGAGTAATTATTTTAGGGCAGGATTGCAGCTCTAAGAAGGCATGATCTTGGCTCACACTTTAGCAAGTTAAACACCAAGGTAATAAAATAGCTCACACTTTAGCACGGTATGCCCATTCCATAGTAGGGAGGAAAATAAAGACGTAGTTCACTCCGCCTTTCATTTCTCAGACTTTTAGTAAAAATTTATACAATTTGTTTTTTTTTTTTCATTATCTATGAAATTAAATCTTTCTTATACTTTGATATCAAAATGAAAGTAGAAGGGGATAGCTTTCTACCGTACCAACTTTCTACCACCAATGTCATGTAATAGCACTGTCTAGTCTTTATACTTTTTTAAAAGTAATGTTACGCATCTCTAACAAATAACTCCAAACTTTGAATCTAACTATAATTTTTATGTGACAATAGTGCTACACAGGCAGAAAATAAGACCATTATCACATCAATGTTACATAAAATTTTTAATTAGATTCAAAGTTCAGAACTATTTATGAGAATCACAAAGTATTTCTCTTTTTTTGGGTATACCTTAGACTAAAACAAGTAGAGCTATTAACGATTCGATCTCGAGCCGATCCGACTTCAGCTCAAGATCGAATTGAAAGTTTTCTATTTGATCTCGATTCCATCTAGAGAATGAAGGAGGATAGTTCGATCTGATCTCGATTCGAGCTGGGTCTGGCTCATTTGTTATCGATTCAAGCTCGATCCGTGCAAAAATCGATTTGACTTTCGATTAATTTTCAATCTTTTATTCAAATATTATGTATAAGTACATTTATTCATTCAATCAATTTAAACTATGGCTATTCGCTTTGAGCTATTACTTTAAAGATAAAAATAAAAAAAAATTACAATAACTATGATTTAAATGGTTATAAAGAAAATTCTAATAAAAGTCTAATGAAACCTTATAGCAGACTACTGAAAAAAACTATATACTAAATCTAGTTGCATATATAAATATAAATATGTAACTTTTTTTGTTTTTTTAATCTATCCAATTTCGAGCCATCTCGAACTGATCCTATATCGGCGCAAGATTGGATTGATAAAATTTTCAAGCAAAAAAAAAGGCTAATTAGTAGGCTCATGTAGATCGAATTAAGCTCAATTCGATTCAATTTTTGAGCGATCTTCGATCGTCAAGCATAATTAACAGCCTTAAAAATAATTACTTAATTAAAAATTTAAAAATGATAAATACTAAAATTTTTAACTATATCTTACATAAATTTTAACATAATAAATTCATTTTATTTTACATTCCCAATCATTTTTAATACAATCACTAACTTTATTCTACATCTTAAATAAAATTTAATATAAAGTTAAGTTAAAATTTTCATAACATAATTAATAGCCTCAATGCTTAATGAAAGAAAAAAAAAAGCCTCAGTACTGCCAAACAGTGTCTTTTTTTTTTTGCAATTGGCGCACATGTTTTATTCAAAAAATCGTGCTGTAAATCACAATTATATTGGTTAAAAGCAGTTTGCTCCCTATTTTGAGCGTATTTGCAATTCAACCCGTCGATCTTCCAAATTACAACTTTGCCCCTATGTTTTATCAAAATAAATTATTAATCCTTTAGGCAGGGCGTCTGTTTGCCCATTTAAAATTAACTTGGTTTAATTTTAACCAGGCATATCACATCACACTTAAAATTTAATATTAAAAATTAACTTTATTTCATATCTTACATTACTATAATAATAACTAACTTATAATAAATATGACGCACTCAATATATGATTTAGTCGCATTTCAGTTAATTCAGTTTGCGTAATGACGTTAATATATAGCGTATTTAAAGACAAATAATGAAATACAGTGTATTATAACTTTTAAAATGATAAAAGCTGAATTTCAGTACGGTAACATATATATATATATATATTATATTTGTATTATACTCGAGCACATATACAAACTGCGTAAAAAAACACATGTACGGTATAAGTGCAACGTCATTCACAAAAAATATCTTCCAAATGTTATGAAACCAATCCTATCGGGAAAGTAATTTGTCACAATCGTTGCTCATTACCATTGAACTTCTTACTTGGCCCATTTCATCCCACTTATTTTCCCCTTTGTATTTCTCATATTTGTATTGAAATTAACGGATGATTACGTAAATACCAAAATAAATTATTAAAATAATAAATTTATTTATTCATTTTCTTAATATCAAAATATCTAAAATAAATATCATATAGAACTTGGGTTCCAATTTTACTTAGATCCACGTATTTAAATTAATTTTCAATAAATATCTGAGATTGAATATTTATTTTATTTATGTTAATGAATTTAAATTTCCTTTTGGTGGGCCTATTAAGTAAACTCGCATTCCAATTTTGAACCCACATAAAATAAAGGCCAAATATTTATCTTTGAATTTCACGAAAAATATTAAATATGTCAGGAATATATGTAAATATTTAATTTTAAAATTAAATATATAAATAATCTTATTTTGAAGTAATTCTCCCAAAGAAATTAATGAAAGGAATCGAAAAAGGAAAAATCATTTACATCCATGAGCAATCAGAGATTGGCTCTCGTGAAACTTGTTTGGTATGATAACATTTTTGAAAATATTTTAATTGTCAATCTGGAGATGAAAAATAACATAAAAATATTTTAATATTATGTGTGATATAAAGCGATTTTAATATTAATATGGGTACTCAAATTTCACTCGTGACCCGTAACCCGTCCCACACCGTTATGAAATAGGGCGGGTTTGGGTATGGGTCAATCATACCCACCTCACCTCGTACCTGACTCGATGTGACTTAAAAAATTTAAAAATTTAATACCCAAATAATATATTCCAGGAAATTTGATTTATTTCATTTTTATAATAATTATAGTTTATTTTTTTTAAGTATTTATGTTTAGAGTTGTAATAATTATGCTTTAGTTTTATAATTATTTAAAAAAATTCTTGTTCTTTTTAAGGATGAGAAAAATTACTTGTTGATATTCAGAATTAAAAAATAATTAGATTTGTGTATAAATTATGAATTTATTATGCAATTAAGATTTTATTTTAACTTAGTTATTTAAGAAATTAATATGTAAAATTTTGTAGTATTTTAATTTACCTACATGATATTATTTTTTGAAATTAATAGCCTTTATTTCCTTACATGGACAAACTCATAATTAAATCATAAACCTGAGGAGAGTCGGGTTGGGTGGGGGAATGTTCCAGTCCGTCAAGTCGGGGTGGAATCATCCCCATAAAGAGAAAATGGGGAGGGGCGGGATAGGGCTGGCATAGTTTTGTGCAAACTAGAATCGAGGCTGGTTGAGGTGGGTAACAAACATGAGATAGCACGTATGAGTATTCATAAACCAGACTCAAACCCTCTTTGTTGTCATTTCTCTGAAAGATCTAAACAACCCAAAAGAGAGTGGGAATAGGGCGACAATTTTACGCAAAAATTTAAACTTGATCAAAATTTGCTTGTATTTTATTTTATTTGAAATCAATTTAGTTTTACTAGGGCTCAAAGTTTGCTTACTCAAAATAAAATCGATTCAACTCGTAATCAACTTAATATACATAGAAATTCATATATTTAGAATTTTTAAGGAAGATTGAGGCATTTCAATATAGGGATAATTACCTATATGCCATACTATTTAGTTTTATTTATATCTTACACATCCATTCTTAGTTAATTACGTTATACACACTCAAAACATTATAAAGTCTTACATACACACATTTTAAGTTATTTCTATTATAATGAATAATCATAATTTTTCAATAACCTAACTATAGTTAGATTACAAAAAATTTGAGCCGTTCATCATATTATTTTAAGGATATTTAAATATATTTTGAGTGAAAATCTTAAAACCTTAATGTTTAGGTGGCGGCAAATGAAGGAGACATCCGCGACAACATGAATTAATTTTAGGATAAATCAGGGCTTTAGTGTGGTATTGAGGAAGAGAAAAATATGTACCATTAAGGGTAAAAATATAATTTTAATGATTTAATAGCAAAATTTATTTTTTCAAATAAATTTTGATTAAGTTTTAACTCAAGTGTGTGTATGTAAGATTTTATAATATTTTGAGTGTGCATAGCGTAATTAACTAAGAATAAATGGGTAAGGTATAAATAAAACTAAATTGTGTGGCACGTAGGTAATTATCCCTTCAATATATAAATATATCATAATATTTTATATAAAATAGATGATTTTAAAAATATATGCATAGATTTATAAGTAAATTTATAATATTATATTTAATATATTTTTATAGAAAAATATAACTTATAATTATGCATGATTTAATGCAAAAATCTACTCAAAATCGAAAGACTTTTAGTATGCTTGAATCAAATTTGAACCACTTCGCTCATTCCTCTACAAAGAACACAATGACCTTTCTGAATATGTGGTCGCCTAATCAAAATGACATTGGTGCTCGAATTGTAGCTCAAAGCTCGACTCAAAATCATTCAAATAGAGCTCGAATTTAGCTTAAATTTGAGTGGGTTTTGAGTTACATTTACAGCTTTGCTATGCATCACTCGTTAGAAGGGACTCCAAATTTTACATTCAACGAGAATTGACAAAAAATTCTATTTATCTTTATTATTAGCAATAGTGCCACAAAAATTTTTTACTTTCCTTTAAAATTTGATGTCTGCTTTTAGAGATTATGCATAGCATTACTCATCATGGCCTAAACTTTCAAACCTCCCAATTAACAAAATTCAAAATAACAAATTTCCTGATTATATAAATTAAAATGAGCATATAATAAATATGACGTACTCAATATATGATTTAGTTGCATTCCAGTTAATTCAGTTTACATAATGACATTAATATATAGCGTATTTAAAGACAAATAATGAAATAAGGTGTATTAGAATTTTCAAAATGATAAAACCTGGATTTAAGTACGACAATATATATATATTTTATATGTTTGTATTATACTCGAGCACATATACAAATTACTTAAAAGAGCACATGTATGGTACGAGTGCAGCGTCATTCTCAAAAATATCTTCCAAATGTGATGAAATCAATTCTATCGGGAAAGTAAAATGTGATGAAATCAATTCTACCGGGAAAGTAATTTGTCACAATCGTTGCTCATTAACAGTACCATTGAACTTCTTAGTTGGCCCATTTCATCCCACTTGTTTTGCCCTTTGTATTTGTCATATTTGACTTGGCCCATTTGACTTTTACCTCAATCTTCTTTTACAGTCAGTTAAAATTCTAGTTAATCTAACAACACCAAGGGAGCATTTAATTCAATGTTATCTTAATGTTATGTTATATTATTTAGAGAAAATAATTATTTAGTTTTATGATATCTAAAAATAATCTTTTATAAGATTATAAAATTATTAGTTAAAAAATGACATATAGATTTTATGATATTTTGATTATATAATATAATAAAACAATGAACTAAACTCCCCTAAAAATAAACTAACAATAATATTTTTGGGAACAAATTAACTATAATATTCTGTTTGAAAGTTAGAAATTAACTATAAATTAACTATGACATATATATATATATATATATGAAATTATTGAAACTGTGTAATTAATTACATTTTCTAATTAAACATTCAGTTAAAATTTGTTTTTACTATGCGCTTACTTTTATAGATATTTTTCAATAAATTTAAAATGTTATAGTAAATTTGAGTGATATAGCGAATATATAATCAAATCCGCCGATCCAATTTTTGCTCCTTTTAAAATTCGATCGAGATATGCAGTAGTTCTTAATATATATATATATATATATATATATATATATATATATAGTCGTTCTAGATGTAATCAAAATATCTTTATTTATTTGTTATTTAAGAAAATTAAATATTAAATAATTTAATCGGATGTAATAAAAAAATCTCAAATTTCACTCGTGACCCATAACCCGCCCCGCCCCATTATGAAATAGGGCAGGTTCGAGTATGGGTCAATCATACCCACCTCACCTCGTACCTGACTAGACGTAACTCAAAAATGTTCTAAATTTAATACCCAGATAATATATTCCATGAAAATTAATTTATTTCACTTTTATAGTAATCATAGTTAACTTTTTTTAAGTATTTATGTTTAGAGTTGTAATAGTTATGCCTTAATTTTATAATAATTTAAAAAAATCTTGTTTTTTTAAAGAATGAGAAAAATTACTTGTTGATATTCAGAATTAAAAAATAATTAGATTTGTATATAAATTTTGAATTTATTATGCAATTAAGATTTTATTTTAACTTAGTTATTTAAGAAATTAATTTGTAATAGTTTGTAGTATTTTAATTTACCTACATGATATTATTTTTTTGATATTAAATAGTCTTTATTGCCCTACGTGGACAAATTCATAGTTAAATCACAAAAAAGAGGAATGTCGGGTAAGGGGGCAAGGTTCCGGTGGGTCAAGTCGTGGTGGAACCATCCCCATAAAGAGAAAACAAGGAGGGGCGGGATAGGGCTGTCATAGTTTTGTGTAAACTAGAATTGGGGCTGGTCGAGGTGGGTAACATATATGAGATGAGTATAGATAATGAATAATATATAGCATGGCAGGTATAAGTATTCATAAATCAGACCAAAACTCTCTTCGTTGTCATTCCTATTAAAGATCTAAACAACCAAAAAGAGAGTGAGAATAGGGCGGCTTAGTTATTTAAGAAATTAATTTGTAAAATTTTGTAGTATTTTAATTTACCTACATGATATTATTTTTTGATATTAAATAGCCTTTATTGCCCTACATGGACAAACTCATAGTTAAATCACAAAAAAGAGGAGGGTTGGGTAGGGGGGAAGGTTCCGGTGGGTCAAGTCGAGGTGAAACCATCCCCATAAAGAGAAAACAGGAAGGGGCGAGATAGGGCTGGCACAGTTTTGTGCAAATTAGAATCAGGGCTGGTCGAGGTGGGTAACATGTATGAGATAAGTATGGATAATGAATAATATATAGCATAGCAGGTATGAGTATTCATAAATCAGACCCAAACTCTCTTTGTTGTCATTCCTATGAAAGATGTAAACAACCAAAAAGAGAGTGAGAATAGGGCGGCAGTTTTATGCAAAAATTTAAACTTGATCAAAATTTACTTGTATTTTATTTAATTTGAAATTGATTTAGTTTTATTAGGGCTCAAAGTTTGCCTACTAAAAATAAAATCGATTCAACTCGTAATTAACTTAATATATGTATAAATTCATATATTTAGAATTTTTAAGTATGATTGAGATATTTCAATATATAAATATGTCATAATATTTTATATAAAATAGATGATTTTAAAAATATATACATAGAATTTATAAGTAAATTTATAATATTATATTTAATATATTTTTATAGAAAAATGTAACTTATAATTAGGCATGATCTAACGCAAAAATCTACTCAAAATCGAAAGACTTTTAGAATGCTTGAATCAAATTTGACTTGAAATCAAAAATTTAATTTCAAGTTTAGCAAGGCTCGCTCAAAATCGACTTGTAACCAGCTCTAGAGTAAACTGATTAAAAAAAACAAAAAGAACCACTTCGCTCATTCCTCTACAAAAGAACACAATGACCTTTTTGAATTTGTGGTCTCCAAATCAAAATGACATTGGTGCTCGAATTGTGGCTCAAAGCTCGACTCAAAATCAATCATGTAGAGCTCTAGTCTAGCTTAAATTTGAGTGAGTTTTGAGTTATTTTTACAACTTTGCTATAAATCACTAGTAGGGGTGGCAATATATGACCCGACCCGTGAACCCGACCCGTGAACCCGACCCGAACTCGACCCGCAAATTTCCGGTATTGGTCATGAATTTTGACTCATTGATTAAACGGATCGGGTTCGGGTTGGGCATAATTGGGTCGGGTAGGGTTCGGGTTCGACATTTATCAAAAAAGACCTTATAAACGGGTCGGGTCGACCCGCCAACCCGACCCATTTATTAATCAGGTCGGGTTCGGGTCATAGATTTTGACCCATTTAATAAATGGGTCGGGTTCGAGTTGAAGCTATTTGGGTCGGGTCGGATTCGGAACCCGACCCGCCAACCCATTTTGCCACCCCTAAATTCACTTGTTAGAAGTGACTCCAAACTTTACATTCAACTAGAATTGACAAAAAATTCTATTTATCTTTATTATTGGCAATAGTACCACAAAAAAAATCTATATTCCTTTAAAATTTGACGTCTGCTTTTAGAGATCATGCATAGCATCACTCATCGTGACCTAAACTTTCAAACCTCCCAATTAATGATATTCAAAATAACAAATATCTTGATTATATAAATTAAAATGAGCATATAATAAATATGACGGACTCAATATATGATTTAGTCGCATTCCAATTAATTCAGTTTGCGTAATGACGTTAATATATAGAGTATTTATAGACAAATAATGAAATACGGTGTATTAGAACTTTCAAAATGATAAAAGCTGGATTTAAGTATGGCAACATATATATATTTTATATGTTTGTATTATACTCGAGCACATATACAAACTGCTTAAAAAAACATATGTACGGTACGGTGCAACGTCATTTACAAAAATATCTTCCAAATGTGACGAAACCAATCCTATCTGGAATGTAATTTGTCACAATCGTTGCTCATTAACAATACCATTGAACTTCTTACTTGACCCATTTCATCCCACTTGTTTTCTCCTTTGTATTTGTCATATCTGTATTGAAACTAACGGATAACTACATAAATGCCAAAACAAATTATTGAAATAATAAATTCATTTATTCATTTTTTTAAGATCAAAATATCTAAGGTAAATATCACGTTGGACTTGGCCTCCAATTTTACTTAGATCCACGTATTTAGAGTAATTTTCAATAAATGTCTGAGATTGAATACATATTTTATGTATATTAATGAATTTAAATTTCTTTCTGGTGGGCCAATTAAGTAAACTCTCGTCTAAATTTACAACCCACATAAAATAAATGTCAAATATTTATCTTTGAATTTCATGAAAAATATTGCATACGTCAGGAATATATGTAAATATTTAATTTTAAAATTAAATATATAAAAAAATTTATTTAGAAGTAATTCTCAAAAAAAAAATTAATGAAAGGAACCCAAAGGGGGGCAAATCACATATATCCTTAAACGGTTCAGAGATTGGCTCTCTTGGAGCTTGTTTGGTATGATAGTATTTTTAAAAATATTTTAATTGTTGATCAGGAGATGAAAAGTAATATAAAAATATTTTAATATTGTGTGTGATATAAAGTGATTTTAATGTTAATATTCTATTGGATCTAAAATAAAAATGTTGGTTCCTCCTTCTTTGTAATATTAAAATTTTGATATTTTAGTAACATATTTAAGTTAATAATTATATCCTAATAAAATTATTTAATATTTTTAATTAGATGATTACTAAATATATATTACTGCTGATTAACTATTGCCCCATCAAAACAAGATTGAGAAAATGAAACGATCTCATGAACGTCTTAAAAGAGAGTTAGAATTGAGATCTGATTCTAAAAAAAAAGTGAGAACCTCTCTTTGCTCATTTCACAACAAATTAAGCGATAGCTAGCCTCCACAATTCAAAAATTAACTTTTGATATTAAATTTTATATGTGATATGACATGCCTGATTAAAATTAATGAGTTATTTTCAACATGACCACGCAAATAAATTAAATTAAAGTAAATTTTATAGAATATTAGTAAGATAAGCAATAATGTGTGATGCTGAATGCTAGCCTATAAAGATAAAATATATAAATAAAATTATTATTATAAAAATAAGGATACTAAAATAAATAGGTGGGTGTACACAAAAGTATAGAATAAAAAAGAGTTTGCTAAAAAATTAAAATAACACTAATTGAGGATAGACTAAAAAAGACTTATATGATTTAAACATATAAATTATAAGTTGATTAAAACTGTAGTAAAAAAAGTTTGTATAACAACCCCTATTTTTGAAATAATTTGTAAAATAAATTTTATATTTATATATTATAATTAATACTGCTACTCATTATATATATATATATATATATATATATATATTAATTAGAGTTAAATTAAAATTCAACTTATTCCATTTTGTTGATAATTTTTTAATAAAGTAATTTATTAATTTATTTTTTATTTTGAAAAAATTTAATATTTAAAATGAAAGAGAGAATAAGTCAAATAAATATGGTTTTCACCTCGTGCACAACTCCATCTTTAACTAGCAAATTTACTTGATCTCATCAATCACTAGAGCCCGAACACAATCCATCTTGTACATCCCATTCACAGTTGGCAATAAATTAACAATACCTAACGATTCTACTAATTTGCCATTAAATTTTTGAGATGGCCAAAAACACAAACACAATTTTCTCGCAGATGTTTTGGGCATTTGCGCAATTTAGTTCCTTATTGATTCAAATTCATCACTTTGGACCTTATGTTTCACAAACGTAGTGATTTCATCCATTTCTATTTTGCGTATTTTAACGTTAAATTAAAAAAAAATCTCTTGCCCTCATCCATTGCATTCCAACATAGAACAGACCGTCAAATGCTTTTTGTCTCAAACAACACTTTTGGCTCTGTTTGGTAATAAGAAAAAAAAAGAAGATTTGATTAGAATTTTTAGTCATTTTTGAAAAATGTGTATGATGTAAAATAAAATAAGTTGGTTATATTAAAAATTATGTAGGATGTGAAATAAAGTGAGAATTGTGTTGGATGTGAAATAAAGTGATTGTTTAATATTGGAATTTGTGTGAGGTGAGATATAAAATAATTTTTTAAGTTTTTTTAAAATAAATTTAAGATTTTAGCTATGACTAATTTTAGCCATAATTTTTAGCTCATTGTCAAACAGGGCCTTAGTCACAAAACATAAAATGCTGCTCTTTAATGGGGTTGGCGTGATTTGCATTTAATGGATAAGATTTACAGAAACTATTAGAAGTAGATGAATCAAATTATTATTTTTTATCAAAACAGAGGCACCAAATAGTGGTTTCAGAAAAACAGATTGACTTAATTATCCCTCGAAAGATTCGTACCACATTTTTTTGTTATTTCTTTCAAAATTTTTGACAGGTTCTATATTTCTTATGAATATTATCATGAATGGAGTAACGTTACTTTTGTTGAAATGATTTTGTTTGCTAGCAAATAGCATTGTCTATCTTTACAAAAAAGAAATAAATTTATCTTACTTCATGATCTATATAATCTTTATACAATTGAAAGCCAATTTTTCAGAAAGAATAAATAAAATACTATTCAAGGTGATCTCTATGCTATTGTTCATCTCAAGAAACCATGCTTTACTTGGAGTGTGATGGTGTAAATGTAGAATAAATAAATAATTTTTGTATAAAATATTGCAATTAAAATAATGATTCATATTTTTACTGAACTAAACTAAATACGAGGAGGAGGAAGCAGTCCTTTAATGACATAATAAGGATGGCATTAGGAAAATGACACAGAAGAAGACAAAGCAAAATTATGTATATTGTGTTACTGAAATATTGCATGATGGAAAACATAGTGGATGAGAATGATTCCTGCTTGATTCTATGTGAATCAGTTCTTATAATTGTTCATCTCACAGGAGCTGACTGCGGAGGTAGAGCAACGAGGATAGTCGGCGTCGTAGCTTGCAAGCTGACATCGCGCAACAGCAGGCTGCAGAAGCGTAGGGTTTGCACGGAGACAGAGAGACGGCGTCGGTTGTCGCGGGAGCTAGACTGCGGAGGCAGAGCAACGAGGATAGTTGACGCAGACACGGACGATCAAGGGCGTAGGTTCGAGCAAAGACAGAGCAATGCCATCCAGGTCAGGGAGTTTTTCCGAGGAAAAGCTAGAAGGGTGAGCGGCGACAACACGTGGCATATTGCATGTTAGGGCTAGAGATAGAACCGGAGCGTTGGCGACTGCGATGTTAGGACACGAGGAGGAAGAAACGATAATTTTTTTCTCCTGCTTAAGTTTTGCTTTTATATAGTATAGATAAGGAATAAAATGAATTTAACAGGATAATTAGTGGTGACAGTGTGATATGAAAAGTTTGGGGTTCATCTTTCTTTAATTTCTTTCCCTATTTCCTTAATATTTATTTTTTTTTGATATAATTGACTGACTGGTGCTTTTGTGTCAATCAGTTTGGATAGTTCATTTAAGTGATTTAAACAAAAAAATATTATATCTGAAAAAAGAACTAGTAGATGATGCTAAGAATTTTCCATTTATCTCCTAACTCTAAAATTTGGAGTATGTTAATGGCATTCCTAGTGCTAATTTCATGCTAAGCTATAAGCAACTTTTGGCATTTGGTCCTATAATTTTATATTTGCATAATAAAAGATATTATTTGAAGATTAGAGGATGAAATCAGAAAAAACACGCCACTTAAGGCGATTCATTGGAAAGAAAGGAGAAAGCTTTAAGTACTTAGTCAATTTAATTAATCTAAGTTGACTTAAAGAGGCATTTGATTTGATGTTATCTTGATGTCATGTTAAATTATCTATAAATTTTTATTATTTGGTTGAATGACATGTTTAGATAAATTATAAAAAAATAGTTAAATCGTTACTCAAAGATGATATCTAGATGTTATCAAAGATTAAATGATATGTAGATAACATGACATAACACTGAGATAATCAAGCCAAACGCACCCTTAGAAAGATGCCTAGATGGCCTCCAGACAACTCATTCTTTAATCTATTCAGCCACTCAGGTACTACTTCCCTTAACCAAGTGCTAGTTAAGGTGATATAGCTATAATGGAAGCAAGATGAAGACTTACTGTACAAAGCCAGTTCAGGTAGTAGATTTTTTTGTTTTATAAAAGATACTCAAAATCCAAAAGATGAATCATTCATGCGTGTCATCTTGTTTTTCAGTATGAAAAAACATAGTATATGCATCACCCCTCCTGCACTTCTGATACTAACTAATAAAATAAAATACCTGTGTATGGATTACTAATTCAAAAGAACGTTTGAATTATGATTACTTGTAAAGAAACCACCAAAACAACGAAAACAGGGGGGGAAAGGACTAGCAGCTAAGCTGCATTGTGTTAATGGTTGGAGCTATTGTTAATGGTCTCTAAGGAGAAAACAGCACCTTGGCCAGTTCCGTCAGAAATTTGGGAGGGTGACCACAGTATATACAGGACCCATAGGTGCAAACACAGAAGGTAAAGAATGGATAACAACTGAGCCATTGGGTTCCTCCTTAGAAAGATCACACCAGCAGCAAAAATGGCATCCAACTGTCGAATAACCAAACATATCTGTTGCCGCCCAGATCTTATTCTCTCATGGAGTGCTGCCTTCGATGCACTATGAGATTGTTGCCATGTCCCGGTTTCAATATCAACGCTTTCAAATTCACCATCCTCCATTGAAAGTCCATTCTCATCAAGAATCTTTGATATAGTCTCCATTCGAAAGACTAATGTTCCTTTCTCAGAAGAGAGTGCCTCTACTTGGGATTGTTTCTGAATCAAATGGTCAGTTAATTGAGCAAGTCTCTTCTTGAGTTCAACTTCCACTTGAGTGGGTTGCAAGAGCTCCATTTTAGTTTGTTCAATGCTCTCTTCGAGCCTTCTTGTTTTGTCCTTCAACTTTGCAATCTTATCACAAGTAAATGAGTACTCTGCTTCTATGATTTCTCTCTCAACCCTGTCTTTTCCCAGAGACTGCAGCTTGCCAGGAGAAGATGATTGCTGCTTTACATTTGACATTCTCCTCCTATGCTCTTCCAGTGCAAGCTCATTAAATCCGATTTCCTGTTTAAGTTCCGCAACTCTGTTTAGCTCAACTTCGAGATTCCACTGCTCCGCTGCAAGCAGTTTGGCAAGCTCTGCGTTTCTGGCCTCAAGCTCGGCTAAGCGAACCAGGGCTTCCATTCTGGTACTATTGTGTTTTTGTTTCTCCAATTCAACTGCTTCCATGGTCTCAATCACGTTCATCTGCAATTCCGAAGCCTCCTTTGCCTGCTGCCTCTCTCTTTCTTCAAGTATCTTCTCCAAACTTGCCTTCTCCACCTCTAATCTGGTAACAAGATCCTCCCTCTCCTTAATCGCCTCGGCAGCAGCTTTAGCTACATTCTCCGCAAGCACCTGCTCCCTGCGCTTCTTCCTCTCTTCCCTCCTCCGGTTTTCTTCCTCAGAATCAGATCCAGCCGACGAGCTTGTATCAGGATCCGAATCCTTATCGCTATCTGAAGGAAGCTTCTCCGGGACATGGGATCGTAGATCAGTCTTCTCCTTTGCAACGTTATCTCTGCTCCCATTCACATCCTCAAATCTTTCATGCATCCCATCATCGGTAATCACCCGACATTCACCCCGCCGCAAGCGCAGATTCTCTGATTGCCCTTGCTGAGGTTCATTATCGTCACCGCGATCTTGTTTCACAGATGAAAACGCAGAAGAAGATGAAGGTGAAGAAGAAGGGCTGGCTACTCTGCCGGAAGGAACCTTCCCGTTCTTCGCATTCGCTTGCTTCTTCACGACCCTGTGCGGCGAAAGGCGTGGCACGCCAACCCCGGTGGCAGACCGAGGGGATGTCGCTGGGACAGTTGGGATCGGGGAGCTAAGGAGTTCGGTCCAGTCGATGACAGCGGAATCGGGGGTAGGTTTCAGAGATAAAGAGGACGAGAGGGAAGGATGATTCGGTACCTTAGCGAGATCCGGCGGCCCCGGCCCCGGAGAAAGCTGGGATGGTGTTGGTTTCTTCGAAAGTGGGAATTTGGGGGGCGGACGAGACGATTCCACGACGAACGGCGGCTGGCTGTGCTTGGAGGAAGAAGAAGAGTTAGTAAGGTCAGCGGCAGAGGGAGATCGGCGGGGCTTATCGACCTTTCCGAGCGACTCCGCAGCCTGCTGATCGATCTGCTGGAGGAGATTCTCAGCAACCTTGAGTTTGGAAGAAATCCAGCCCGCCATGGCTAAGATCGGGTGGGAGATCTAGGGATAACGTATAGCAGATCCTTCTCTTTCGTCCCAACTGTAACGAGTGAAGTTCATATGACAACGCTTGCCACACAGATCAAAGAATTGGGACATTTTTCAGAATTTTTAAGCTGTTCCTAACTATGAGGTCAAGGGCATTTATTAGGCTCAGTTTGATGCAATTACCATTAAAATAACATTAATTTAAAAAATAATAATAAATAATTTTTTAAATTATTTTATAAAAATTTTAATATAAAAAATTTATTTTATTTTACTTACTCAATAATTTTTAATAAAAATATTAACTTTATTTCACATCCTAAAACAAAATATTCTATTTGAATATTTTGTTCAAATATATGAAATAAAGTTGATATTTTTATTGAAAATTATTAAGTGTGTGAAGCAAAATAATATTTTTTATATTAGAATTTGTGTGAAATAATTAAAAAAATTTATTATTATTATTATTATTATTATTATTTAAACTTGTACTATTTTGGTCATCGCGTCAAACAGGACCTTAGGCTCCATTTGTTTAGCCGTTAATTAATTTGATTTAATTTTAACTATACATATCATATTATACATAAAATTTAATATTAAAAATTAATTTTATTTTACATTCTATACAAATTATTAAAATAATAACTAACTTATATCACATCTCTCACATTTCTTAACATAATAACTAACTTTATATCACATTCCTCACATATCTCAACATAATAACTAATTTTATTTCACATTATTCATAATTTTTAATAAAAAATATTTTTATCTAATTTTAATTTTAACTTTATTAAATTTAACCTTACAAACAAACAGGTAGCTATTAATTTATAATTATCGTTGCGATTCATGGCCTGCAAAATACATAATTCTCAATTTTTTTTGATACGTAATTTTCAAAGTTTCACCACTATAACTTCCTTTCATTTTCATTTTCATGACAAACATGGTTGCAGTAGTTAATGATAAATTCTCAAAAAAAAAAAAATTGTTGTGTCGTTTAGAACACTAGTCCAATTCTCGAAAGAAATCGCTTCTGAAACATAAATAGAATAACTTTTCGAGTTCAAAAACATCTCTTCAAAAATTATTTCCATAGAATATTTCATGATTTTAAGATCGCATATCTTCATTCCTGAGATTCCAACATCGAAGATCCATCTTCCTATCCAATCACTAGTTGTGAATACTTTTTTCGACAATAACTCTTTGTTGATAATGATAGATGAATTATAATGAATTACTTGAAAACTTTTTCTTCTAGAAATATTTTAATATAACCTTTTTGCGAGCCTTTTCAACTTATTTATTTGTACATTTTATTTTCATAAGTATTTAATTTATCCTCATCAAACTCTTCTTCACCCTCTAGGTTTAAAGTAGCAATTTCAAGCTTGTTGTCATCCTGCAGACTTCGTAATTAGCACATAGCATTAGTTTGCTAATCATATTTAGAGAGCATTTAGTTCGTTATTATCTTGGTATTATATTATGCAATTTAGATGTCATGATATCTAAATGTCATCTCTTGACTAATAATTTTATAATTTTATAGAAGATTATTTATAAATATCATTAAACAAAACAATTGCTTTCTCTAGATAACATAACATAACGTCAAGATAACACTGAATCAAACGCCCCCTTAATGAATTTATTTACTATCAATCTTCTTTAGCAACAAAGTCTTCTTTCAAAATAAGTCTCTTATCCAATGATACTAAGCCTTAATATTTTTGAACTCGAGTTAAAAGGTTGAGTTATGTGCTAGGTGAATTGCATTTTGAGCTTATTTGGCTCAATTCCAATTTACTTCGAGTCGATTTTGATTCACTTTCGAGATAGGTCGAAAATGAATTTGAATCTCAAATTTTTTCGGTCCAATCTCGAGCAGAGTAAGCTTGACTCGATTTGGCTCGAGATTGGCTCATGTTATAATATATATTATAACATATATATATATATATATTATATTTAATGTATATTATATATGTATATTATAATATAAAAATATATTTTAATTCGAGCTGGATCGGACCGAGGCTACCCGGCTCAAAATCGGCTGGAAATTATTACGGAGCCGAACTTTTAACTCGTTAGTCGGCTTATTTAGATCGACTCAATTTTGATTCGATTTAAAATTTATTCAATTTTCGATAAATTTTCGATCTTCAATCCATATTAATACCCTTAGCTTGAGCACGTATTTGAGGAAAATCATGTGAAAATAAAGTGAAAGCATCTGATAATAGACTTTCTCAATTTTATGTACTAAAAATATATATGAATCAAAAATATTCCTACATATTAACAACAAAACAATTGTTTCTCACATTTGACTTCAAAGAACACAACTTTATGCTCGCTGTTATTGTTCAAAGAAATTTATTTTGCCTCATTTGGTTCGAACTTTATTTTAGATAAGAAAAAATTTTAATATTAGAAAGTATGTAAAATGTGAAATGCTTTCAATTCTAATATTCGTATTTATATTGATTGTGAAATAAAGTTAATTTTTATAATTAAAATTTGTATTGGATAAAAAAATTGCCTCGAACCAAACGAGGCCTATGTCGAGGCTTTGTTTGATTGAAAGAAAAAAATAAATTTTCAAAATTTTTTTAAATTTTTTTGAAAAATATATATTATGAAAATAAGGTAAATTAATTATATTAAAAATTATGTTAAATGTGAAATATAGTGATTATTTAATATTAAAAATTATATAGAATAAAATATAAAATATTATTTTATTTTTTTAAAAATAAAATATTTTTTTTAAATTATCGCTTACATTATTTTCAACTATATACGGCACAGAATGATAAAATTGCTGTTCTAAATCAAACACTGATCCACACAGCGAACCAACTTTCCTCCCTCGCGGCCCCACCGTCGTGGTAGGTGGTGGTCGCCGGGGAAAGCTCGCCGCCCTGCACGACTCACGATTCACCAAACACTTCAAACTTTTCATGCCCACAATACCCCGATCGGCTCCATAATTCTCCGTTCTCTCCTCATTTAGTCGCGATTCGTGGAGATGTAAGAAGGGTATTTGGATAAATTCAAGTCCGATGAACGCCACTGTTCCAACGCGATGGGGAGCCAACGCCCAACAGGCATATGGCTCCTAATCCATCCCCTAATCCTTCAGCTGCGCAAATCTCCGTCTGGCACTCTTATCCTGCCCGAAGCAGCAGGTTTCTTCCTCCAACTCGGCCTTGCGTTGGGTCGGCAGTTTGATTCAAGGTATTGGTCTTCTATCTGAGGACTTCGCATTCGTATTCTCCGTTCTCCAAATCCCGTTCGTTGGTTTTCGAAGGTGGCTGCTAACGCTTTGGTTTCAGATTCGAAGCAGCGCATCCATGGACTTCCACTAGGAGCGCTGGATTGGTTTCGTTCCCGCGGCGGAGATAACTATTTTTAACTTTTAATTTTGACCTTCGTGAGGATTTAGAGGACAATGGAGGCAACTTCAGCACTGAGCTGCCAATCCTGTTCCTGGATTGGAATTAAGAGGAGTGGGAGGAGGCGAGGACGAGATTTGAGGTTTCCGCTAGGGTTCGGGGATGGCAGGATGCTCCAGAACGTCAGCCTCCGAGCTTCGCCGGCAGCTGAAGCTTCTCATCAGTCAAGGAGCGTGGAGCTTAGGATTTCTTCCTGTTTCAAGAAAAATGAAGGTAAATTTGTAAACATTGCGTTCTTCCATGCTCTATCATTCAGAGCTGCAATTTTGAAGTTTTTTGGTTGATGAATAAGTATTGAGGGTGAACACTGATATGATGCTCCTAGCTGTTGAAACCTATAAGATGCTTTTTTTTAACTAAAAAATAAGAGAGCATGTTGAAATCACATGAAAAGCTTGGAAAATTTCTGTATAGGTGTATGCGGAAATTTTTTAACTTTTTTGCTATACTGCTCAACCGATTTTTCCTTAGAAAGGAGATTCTGCTTTGGATGCCATGTGGTCTGTGATTATCAACTGCTGTTGCCAGTTTTAACATCTGGCATATCTAAATCACTTGAGCCAGAAGGACGAGGATACAGACGGTGGATGGTGGTGGCGCTGAGTTATCTTGTTCGGTGAACTCTAACGTGGTGCAACTCTGCCCTAAGGAACCCGTCCTATGTGAATATCACTATTTTGATGGGATACCCATGTTGGAAGATCCCCTACATTCTCAAAGTTTCAGGAGACCAGGAATAGCTTACGGACATTAGAAAATTTGGTCGTCGATCTACTCTATCTAATCTGCTCTTAGTTTCTACTGGAGGCTAGTATATAATTTGGCATGTTTTTCTTGTTTAGTTCTTTCCACCTGAAAGAAAGGCTGATCTGAAAAAAAAAAATTAACCAATCTAGAACTCTTTCTTTCAGGTATGCTTCTTCTTTCCTCCTGTGAGACGTAGGTTCAATCTTCTAAGGAGACCATTGTAGGTGCGACACCCTCAAAGTTATCTATATCTAGATACTGATTTTCTGTCAGTATATGAAAAGACTTTTAGGCTAATTGATGCATCAAAGAAGAAAGTCATGGTTGGCTGCTATCTCCCTTTAGTTAGTAATCTGTTTGAAGATTTATACATTGTTTACTGCTAGTAGAGTGATCTAGCCTGATTAAGCGAATGTGATGCTTGCTTCTGATTTACCATATATTGTTTAAGAATTACTTTTCGATTTTTCTCAGATTCAAATATGTATCTTCTAATGCCTTGTTTATTCAACTGCAGAGTCTAAGAGTCTTCACTTAGGTGTTGATGAAGCCCTGATCTTGAAAGTAATTTGACTTTATGTAGAGTTGCTGTTTAATAATTATTTACTTTCAGTATAAGTGTTGCTGAATTATTAGCTCATTGTTACCATGCGTTGACTCCAAACTCTTTTATCTGCAGGGGAAATCTGAAGATGTTATCCCCTACTTAAATGAAAGATGTATATATCTAGTCGGTTAGCTTTCTCTACTGATCCTTGGGAACACATATTTAAAGAATTTTCTTGGAGAAATAATTCAATTTGGCAATCTAACAGCTACTTCTTATGGACAGGAATGATGGGATCAGGTAAAACTACAGTTGGAAAGATATTGGCAGAAGTACTGGGCTACTCTTTTTTTGACAGGTCAGTTTTGTAGGTATTATAACATTGGGATTGCATTCAAGATGGAATTGATTGTTATACTTACCTATTGTTTTCACTATTTTCACAGTGATAAGCTAGTGGAACAGGCTGTTGGTATGCCATCTGTTGCTCAGATATTTAAAGAGCATAGCGAGGCTTTCTTTAGAGACAATGAGGTGACACTTCCTTTAATTGATAACTCTCTCAAGTAATGCTATAGCACCTGCAGTTTATTTAAGGACAAGTGGTTAGAAATATTTAGCATGGAAAGGTATACGATAAGTCTTGATAGGTCGGATGTCATGGCATCAGGAGTTGGTGAATATCACCCATCCTTGTGGACCTGTGGTGAGAGAGAGAGTGAGAGAGGCGCAGTTACTTTTGTTAATACACATACCATAGATTGACTCAACATAAATATGAATATCATAGAATATATATTTTTGAGGACAATGACATTTTAGGATCCTCCTATTTATAATGATATTATCTAAAATGCCATTCAATATTAAATGGCCATCCTATTAATAAGTTAGGAGGATGAGCAAAATATGGAAACGTGAAATGGGAAAATTTACAAATAAAGGAACTTTAAAAAAGGAAATTAGTAAACAATAAAATATAATAACATCCTCCTTTATATGTAAGAATTTTCAACAAGGAAGCAAAATACTAGAGAAATAATGATAAAATATTTCACATTGTTGTTCATAGTAATAGAGGAATGACATAAATTTAATAACTCTCAGCCAACACAAGTTTAATGAATTACCAATTCATACCACTTTGAATTAGGAATATATTTTGGAGAAATGTGTATTTGCCTTATAGAGGGATTCTCCATTGTGATTTATTGTATATTGTATTATAGCCATCTTTCCTGGAAACTCCATTGTAAAAGGAGACCAGAGCTATGAATAAAAAGTGTGGAAATTTTTATTTCAATATCTCTTCTCTCCTCTCCCTTCTCTTTTATTCTTCATAGTATTAGAGCCATAATTAGTTTTTACTTTTAAATACTGTTTCTACTCAAGCTGATGAGATAATTAATTTTGTTATCCTTTTCGATCTTGACTGCACTAGCCCCCATCACAAATCCCCTAACAGATCCAAGTTGATACATATGACAGCTTGGTTCCTATGATTATATCACAAGTTGGACCTCGGCCAATCTCTTCTCATAGTATGTCACAAGTCGGAGTTTATCATAGTATTATTGCCTGCTCTTTGAATACAACTATTTTTTTTCTGATGGACAATATGTCATATCGTATTAAGCTGAAGTAGTTAAATTGCAATAATTGATTATGGTTTGAGCTGGAAAAAAATGGTAACACCTTGACCATTTGAAAGAACCATCAATAGTTAAAGCATGGCGTGCTAGTTTGTGGGCCACTTCATTTCCTTCTCTCCGGATATGTTGGATATAGCTATTGACTCTAATTGTTACCGCAACTCAAGAGTATCTTATCATGTCCCGCCAGACTACAACATTTTAAACAATACAACACCATATTTTGGCACCGACATGGTTCCAATAGGCAACGATGCAGGTTTGTGCTTCACGAACCTCAGAAACACACAATTGATTTCCCTTTCTCCTCATCTCTACATGAAAATGAAAAATGTTTTACGCGTCTCATCTATCACTAAAACTCTTCTTTCGTCTCGAAATTTACCCATGATAATAATGTTGTATTTGAATTTCATTCTCTTGAGTGTTTTTATACAGAATCGAGCTACTGGAAAGTTTCTACTCCTCGAAAGAACTAAGTACGGATTTTATTCTTGCATCCCGAAACTCACCACTGGTGCCCCTGTTTAGGACACTCCAACAACACCTTTGGAGACAAGCACATCGAGGATTGTCGATAACTCTACAACATCTACATCTCCATCTCCAAGAACTCATTTTCTAATTGATATTTATTGGCATACTGATCCTATGAGCTCACTTATTATTACCGCAGGCAAGCAACCTCTTCCTGCTACTCTGATTGTTGTAATACGCACACCAAAACCTAGTTTCTTCAGTCAGGCATTAAAAGATCTTTTCTGGCATGCTATAGTGGTTATTGAGTTTGATGCTTTACTTTGTAGTAGTTCATGAGATCTGCTTTTGCGTATTCCACCTATGAATATGGTAGGCTGGGGATGAGTTTATAAATTCAAACATGATTCATCGATTGGCACAAAGCTTTTCTTGTTACCAAAGAATATCACCATCAGCCTGGACTCAACTACATAGAAACTTTCAGTTCAATTATTAAAATCTCATTCGTTCGGTTATTGCTTTCCATTGTCATTTGCTCAAATTGGACTGTTCGTCAACTCGTCTCCAATACGTTTCTTCATGGATCTCTTTAAGGGATGTTTTATGTGGAATGGTTTACTTGGAGCAACTTCTTGGGTTCCTCATATCATCATATGCTATATCCATATCACAGTTATCATTTATGTATATCCCATTGTGGCCTCAAATAGGCTTCTTAAGATTGTTTAATTAACTTGGAGTTGGCTTCAAACACAAGGATTCCATTGATCTAAGATAGACATCTCTCTATTTTATCAATTTATATCTTCCTTCATGGTCTATAGTCTTATATATGTTGACAATATTCTAGTAACAAGCAATGATCTTGAAGCCATTACTATAGTAATTTAATCTCCAAATCAAGAATTCTCTATTAGAGATCTCAGGTATGCACATTACTTTCTCGAAATTGAACTTCACCCACACTCCGCTGGCTGTCTTTTGTCTCAAAGTAAATACATTCTTGGGCTTCTTCAATGTGCCAAAACAAATAGTGCACATCTTCTCTCCACTCCAGTAGCTAACCTCTCCATGAAGAGCTCCTCACTAGCGAGTGATCCATCATTATATTAGAGTATTATTGGTTCTCTTCAGTATGTCGCCATCGTGTGGCCTAATATTGCATTTGTAGTGAATTGTGCATGTCAATTTATGCATGCTTCTAGTGAAGATCATTGGGGTCTGTTATGCGCAACCTTTGATACTTGAAAGGCACAATTCTCCATAGTCTTGTTTTCCACCACAATTCTAACTACACCTTGTATGCTTTTAGTGATGCTGACTAGACTGACTCTCTTGAAGATTATCGCTCAACTGATGTCTAATCAATCTTTCTATGGGAGAACCTAATTTCATGGAATTCCAAGAAGCCACCCATGATATCTCGCTCAAGCACTAAGATTGAATACAAGGCTATTGCCAATGCAATTGCAGAACTAGTCTAGCTCCAGTTCTTCTCAGCAAACTCCAATTGCCTGCTAGTGGCACATTGGCTCTTTTGTGACAACATTGGTGCCTCATGTTTTCTTGTTAATCTAGAGTTTCATGCACAAACTAAATATATTGAAATTGATTTTAATTTTATTCGGGAAGGTGTTGACACCAACCACTCAAGGTATCTACACAAACATCTTGCAGACATATAGTCATATTCACAAAACCATTATGCGCACCATTCTTGGCATTGACTCACCTATGCTAGGATTGCATTGTTCATAAATGCAGTAACTTTCAGCCAACATAATTCTAATGTGTTACCAATCCTAAGAAATATCTATTTACCTTACAGAGGGATTCTCTATTACGAAGGTTTATTGTTTATTGAATTATAGCCATATTTCTACCTGAAAACTCCACTATAAAAGGCTATGAAGCACGAGTACGATACGGCGATACGGATACGATACGATACGGATACGACGATACGCCAAACTTAAAAAAAATAGGATACGGATACGTCAGGATACGGCTGTTATATTTATATATAATATGTCATATTCTCATATTTAATATATAAATCTATGATAGATTATACTAGCTCATACATTTTGTTGTTATAATTTACAAAAATATTTTTAAATTTTTTTTTAAATTAATTATATTTTTTTAAACATTATTAATATTACTAAAAAAATATTAGACAATTGAACTAAAAAAAATAAAAATATCCTTCAACTATTGACTTTAAAAAATTTTAAATTAAAATAATATTTTAAATTTATTTAATTACTTTGAACCTATCACAGATCATTTAAGTGAGATGAGAGTTTAAATATATTTCAGTAAATTAGTTTCAGTTTTAATTTAAATCCGATTTAAATTAATTAGCTCAATGCAAACGACATATAATTGAAAATAACATAGATAATGTGACAAACTCATATATACTAATCTAGTTAAAGTAGATATATGTTCTCCTCTCTCTGAGTATTAACTAAATAAATAAATAAAATAAAAAAGATTAAAGTTCTATCGTTTTCATAATATGAGCTTAATTAAAGTAAAAAGAAAGTGATCAGTGTCTAACAGAAGCAAAGATAATATGGTTAATATAGAAAAACTAGATAATACAATTGCTTACAAATACCAATTTTTTTTTTCTATTGCCGAAACACTAGCGTGCATTAAGCATTTTGTAATCCCAATTGTGTGAGTTCAGTATATCTCTCAATCTTATTATTTGAGTCTATGCATGAGTTGTGTTTTATGTATAATATATTTTTTATATTTTATCGTGTAGGCCAAACCAACTGTTTCAATATTTTTTTCTTTAATTAGAAGTATCGAAAAATATCGGGTAAGTATTGGGTAAGTATCGGGCAAATATCAGGCGAGTATCGGATTTTTAAAAATTTAAAATAAAAATCGATACGCCACGTTGCGTATCGGATACGTATCGGTGGAGTATCGGGGAGTATCGGTATCCGATACGGATACGATACGGATACGATACGGATACGTTAGGCTCCACGAAGTATCGGTGTTTCATAGATAAAAGGAGACCTGTGCAATGAATAAAAGAGTGCAGAAATTTTTATTCTACTATCTCCTCTCATCTCCCTTCTCTCCTGTGTCTCTCATGCATATTCAGATAGTTCACACGTTATAGAGGACAGCTCAAATATAGAAGTATGATGTGCATACAAAAAAATTTTCCACATTCAAAATATAGAAGCATGTTGTGCAAAAAAAAAAAAAAACTACTTGCCACGTTTTTGCATGAACTTGTGTCTTGATGTGCATAGAATGGTCCAGAGAGGTGAATCAAGATATGATGCTGACTTCTCTTATGGCTATATTGGAAATGTACGCTCTGTTAGGAAGTTAATAGTATTTGGTTGTTCTTCTCAGAAGTGTATCAATGATGACAATCATCTTTCAGTTTTTCTACTTGATAGATGCATGAACTATTCAATGACATTTCATATCAACTTTAAGAAAAAAATAAAATTGTTCTGCATAGTGCCTTGTTATTGAAGGAATTCTAACCTGCAAAATTGTTTCGGTATAGAGCAAAGTACTCAGAGATTTGTCTTCAATGCACCGATTAGTTGTTGCCACAGGGGGAGGTGCAGTTATTCGACCTATCAATTGGTACTGCAATAATTTTTTTTTTTATATTTGATATTAATAAATATCTTAATGAACCTGATAAAGCAGTATCGATAGAATGGCTAATAGAACTAACAATGTTCAGGAGATACATGAAACATGGAGTAAGCGTCTGGTTAGATGTTCCTCTAGAAGCTCTTGCAAGGCGTATTTCTGCTGTGGGGACTGAATCTCGCCCTCTTTTGCATAATGAACCTGGTGATCCCTATACGAAGGTAGACGACATTTTGATGCAGATGGTTAATTTGCTGCGTATTGAGAATGTGTATAGTTTTTCTTGTGCGTTTTGCCTACGTGAATATGATTCATTGAGTGGTGACTGGTGATTAATAACGCGACTCATTGCATCTCTAGCCTAGAAGTTGACCTGCTTTCTTTTTATTCAAACAATTTCCCATGCCTCGAAAGAAATGGTATTTCATGCTGATGCAATGCTGAAATTTTCTGCAGGCTTTGATGCGGCTTTCTGCTCTGTCTGAAGAAAGGGGCGATGCCTATGCCAACGCAGACGCAAGGGTTTGCCTCCAAAGTATGATTGACCTTAAAATTTTTTATCCATCCAAACTTAAATTTTTCTGTTTTCGCTGTTAGCCCTACACGAGATTTCCTTCTTTGTGCTAAATGGCATGTATTTTACTTGTGTTTCGCATGATATTTTTGATGTTTATCAAGCAAGTATTTGACAGAGAAATGATTGCAGTTGATCATTTGATACTGTCATTCTTTGACAAATGACGCTATGCACGATAATACTTTCTCTTGTCAATTTCTGACAATTAAAAATGGTATTGGTCTCCAGATATTGCGTCCAGACAGGGGAACGGAGACGTTTCAGGCCTTACACCTATTGCCATAGCCATTGAAGTATATCTTCATCCTTAATTTATTTCTCTTTTGAACCTACTTTATGCCTCCAATAACTACTCAATACGTAATTAACTAAGTACAGTTTTAGTCTTTAATCTATTACATTATTCAGTAAATTAAATTTAATTCAATCTGTACGAAGGAGTTGTTACCTGTGTTCGGACACAAGGAGGTTTGACTAAGGATTTTCCTATTACAGTTGGATTACACCAAGGCTCGGCTTTAAGTCCGTATCTTTTTACTTTGATTATGGAAGTCATGACTGGACATATCCAACTTGAAGTGCCTTGGTGTATGCTCTTCGCAGATGATATTGTTCTTGTTGAGAAAACTAAAGAGGGAGCTAAAGCGAAACTAGAGCTTTGGAGGAATGCTCTAGAATCTAAAGGTTTTCATCTCAGTAGATCAAAAATTGAATATATGGAGTGCACATTTAGTCAAGAAAGAAATACTTATATTGAAGATGTGACAATTGGTGATCAAATTGTCAATAAGACTGAGCGCTTTAGATACCTTGGATCAGTTATACAAAATGATGGCGAAATAGATGACGTTATTAGCAGGATTCAAGCAGGATGGGTAAAATGGAGAAATGCTTCTGGTGTGTTGTGCGATAGAAAAATCTCATCCAAAATCAAGGGTAAATTTTATAAAACTGTAGTAAGACCAGCGATGATATATAGTGCAGAATGCTGGCCTGCAAAGAGGAAACTTACAAATAAAATAAATGTTGCAGAAATGAGAATGTTAAGGTGGATGTGTGGATATACACGAAAGGATAAAATGAGAAATGAGTATATCCGAAAGAAAGTTGGTGTTGCACCAATTGAGGATAAACTTAGAGAAAGTCGGCTTAGATGGTTTGGACATCTAAATCGTAGGCCGATTGAAGCTCCAGTTAGAAAAATTGAGTTATTGGATTTTGCCCATATACAAAGAGGAAGAGGGAGACCAAAGAAGACATGGCAAGAAATTATAAGGAATGATCTTAGTTACTTAGACTTAGATAATAATTTGGTAACTGATAGGACGCAATGGAAACAAAGGATTCATGTAGCCGACCCCACCTAGTGGGATTAAGGCTTGGTTGTCGTTGTTGTTGTTGTACTTGTTTTTAAGACACCTTTAAAAAGTATAGTTTTAGATACTGCATATTACGCCTGTACTTGTCATAAGAATCAGTAGATTACAATGGTTCGTTTGTGCCGTATAGTAACTCCAAATCACATAGTAAAGAGTTTATCTTAGTGAACTAAGGTGCGGTCTGGGTTTAGCCATCAATGGCTAGTGTACTAACAATGGTGACACACAATGTAGAACTTGTCTATTTTGTGAGCTATAACTTACTGAACACCAATACTTAGTTTTCTCCTTCCAACAACTAGAATAGTTTTTTGTCCATTTGCAGCCAAAGGTTAGGATATTACAACAATTGGTTTGATTAAATACTACCAAATCTATCATCTAAATCTCTCACAAACCTATAAATTTGAATATTTTAATGAGGCTTCACAAGAATCAAGTAAAAACAAAAACTAAAAGACTGAACTGAGCGTAAAAAAACTAAATTGAAATTTCCAATTTGAATTGATCCAGGTTGCATAATTTTTTCCTACCTCCACCTTGACTAACATATGTTTTCTTGTCACAGGCACTAACAAAGATCGAGAGCTTTCTGACAAAAGACTCGGCACCTGGAAGACTATCGTATTTAAAGAGCTCATAATCTGCAGCGAAAATTGTAACTTCGTTCTTTTATGTAATTTTAACTGGATGACAATTCTTAAATATTTCATCGTGTTAAACCTTGGTGGGGTGCTTATTGGTTTAACGTTTTTTTAAGTTGTCATAAAAATATTTTTTTAAAAAAAAAATTAAATTTACAGTAATTGCATCTGGGCTTAAGGCTCAACCTTCATTGCATTGCGAATTCCTATATTTGAATGGCCTCCTCTGAGCCCTTTATGTATGGAGGTCAATTTCTATACTTTATACTACATATAAAGCATGAAATAATAAGTTGGCGTCGATTACATGAATTTTTTATTTTTATTACGCTCTATCGATTAGCAATTCTTATTTAGGTTTAAGTGAGTAAAATTATTCTTTATAGTTTCTTCTCATGTCTTCTTTGGTTTCCCTTTTTCTCTTTATACTTGAAAAAAATTTAATAATTTTATTTTCCTAACTGAAACTTCAATCAGCCTATGATTTATATGTTCAAATAATGTAAGCCGGCTTTCTTTAAATTTATCCTGAATTGATGCAACTCTATTTTTTTGCGAACATACTCATTTTTTATTCTATCTTTTCGTGTATATTCACACATCTATTTTAACATTTTTATTTTTACAATGTTTATTTTATTTATATATTTTCTTTTTATAGGTCAGCATTTAACATCATATATAGTTGATCTTATTACAGTTTTATAAAATTTATCTTTAAATTTGTATTGAAATTTTCTATCACACAACACATTAGAGACATTTTTCCAACGTATCATTGGTCTTATTATTACATATAAAGCATATTGTGCATAATTCAATAGAGCTGTACCAATTTAACAGAAATTTCTCTACATGCAGTAATCGTATCTTAATTTTATATATATATAGATTTTATTGTACAGTATTTAAATACTCTTTTTTTTATATTCAATTCAAATTAGTTTTATAGCAAACTTAGATTTGAACCAAACACTTTTTGTAACTAAAATTGAATTTTTTTTTTGAACTTTTATTTAGAATGTTATAGTGTCATCAGTGTAAACGAAACTTGCTCTCTATTATATAGATTCTGAGCAGTGGTGTGGCATATTTATTCAAAAATTAAGAGTCTCTTGAAACTTGCTTGTATATTACTCGATTTAAAATTAACTTGATATATATATATAAATATATATTTATAATTTTTTAAAGGAATAATTACCTGCATGCCACACCATTTTATTTTATTTATGTGTTACCCATTCATTCTTAGTTAATTACGCTATGCACACCCAAAATATTATAAAATCTTATATACACACACTTAAGTTAAAATTTAGTCAAAATCTATTTGAAAAAAAATATTTCATTAGTAAGTCATTAAAATTACGTTTTTACCCTTAATAGTACATTTTTTTCTTCCTCGATATCACACTAAAGCGCTGATCTGTCCTAAGATCAATTCACGTCGCGGATGTTTCCTTCTCTTTCACAACCTAAACATCAAAGTTTTAAGATTTTTCACTCAAAATATATTTAAATATCCTTAAAATAATAAGATGAACGGTTCAGATTTTTTATAACCTAACTATAGTTAGGTTATTAGAAAATTATAATTGCTCATTATAATGAAAACAAGTAAAAATGTGTGTATGTAAGATTTTATAATATTTTGAGTGTGCATAGCATAATTAACTAAGAATGAATGAGTAACGCATAAATAAAGCGAAATGGTGTGGCATGTATGTAATTATCCCTTTTTTAAAATATAATTGGGTAAATTTATGTATATAAATATATTATGATAAATTATATAAAAGAGATGATATTATAAATACACGTAAGATTTAGAAGTAGATTTATAATATTATATTTTAATATATTTAATAAGTAGGGACATTTACGTGCATGCCATACAAATCTTTTAATATTACACCATACACATTTTCTTCACAAATTTTACACTATAAAGTGTGAAGAAAGTGTATGTGATGTAATACATGAAAATTTGTGTGATATGTGTGTAAAAATTTCTAATAAGTATAATAGATGTTGACGTAGGATGCAAAGGATCTCAAGAAATATCAAAAAAAAGATAGAGTCTTGAGAGACGGCAGCGCGCAGAGGTATAAGCCTGATGGTTAAAGCTTAAAAGGAAAGAGAGTTCGGAGCATCCAGAAGAGCATACAAAAATTTAAGGTAATTCAAGGAGGATGTCCCTTACATCTACCGAGCGATCAGCGAAGGGATTTCACTCGATTAAAAAGGATAACTGTGAAGACTTAATATAGTATTTGGAAAAGAGAGAGGGAGAGAGAGCTCCTCAGTTGAGGCTCTAATACAACAAGAATAGGGGGATCAGGGAGCTACTCTAGGCATCTCTGTTGATCCCCTTGACCTGATTTATTATCTGTAATCTCTCATCTCCTCTGATCTCTTTTGTATGAAGACTGTTCAGAGGTATTTGTAGGCAGCGGATGGTGCGACTTCATCTTGATTTTTCGGAGAAAAGGAGGTGAACAACCTCTGGGTTGGCGTCGTTTGTTGGCCGCCGGAGGGACCAGAAGCAGCAAAAGGAGGATGCTAACTTTTAATATCGGTACTACTTCTGAGGATCCGTGACAGCTGAGGCATGCGGATCCTTGATTTGCGGGTCTGGAAAAGGTGTCCTTGTACGGGGAACGGCGCGGTCGGACCAAGCTTGATTGTGACAGGCACCGTTTTGTAACATCGGGGACGATGTTACCCGGGATGGTCTTAGCTCGTCGTGGACGAGGTGTGGTTGAATCCTCGTGCTCGAGGTTGGACCGAGGTCTGACCTGTGAGAACAGATAGATAAATTAGTCAAGTAAAATGAAGGCCAGAAGCCAGCTGGGCGCCACGTGTACGGCAAGGATGCATCACTGGAACCACGTGTTAACAATATATAATTTTATAGAAAAATATAATTTATAATTAAGTTGAATTAAACTCGACAATTAACTCAAAAATAAAAAATAGCAAGCTTGAATTGAAGTTTATTCAAAATTTAAAATGTTAATTGCAAATGTAATTTGGTTTGCTCAAACTCGAGTTGAATTAAGTCATATTTAGCGCAAGGACTAAAATCAAGACCAAAATGGTACTAATTTAAAGAACAATAATAATAATAATAATAATAATAATAATAAATAATTTTTTTTAATTATTCTACATAAATTTTAATATAAAAAATTATTATTTTACTTCACATTTTTAATAATTTTTAATAAAAATATTAACTTTATTTTACATCTTAAATCAAAATACTCGAATTGATTTTTTTGGTTCAGACCCAGTTTTGACATACTGGAACTCTATTTTGATCTGATTTTAATAGTTGTTATTTCGAAAGTATTAGATTCAAGTACAAATTTATTATTATAGAATTAATTTAAGTTAAACATAATTAAGTTACTACTAATATAACATATTGGTTGTAACTTGTAAGTGTATAACATTAGTTACGATTAAAAGCCAACTCGTGAATCATGCAGCAATATAAAAGAATTAGTAAATATAATAAAATTTTTCATGTGTGAATAATAATTAAATTATGGGATAATTACCTACATGCCACGTAATTTAATTTTATTTATGTTTTACCCATCTATTCTTAGTTAATTACGCTATACATACTCAAAATATTACGAAATCTTACATACACATATTTGGGTTAAAATTTAATTAAAATCTATTTGAAAAAAAAATATTCTGTTAGTAAATCATTAAAATTATATTTTTACTTTTAATGATTTACATATTTTTTCTCTTCCTCAATACCACACTAAAGCGCTGATTTGTCCTAAAATCAATACACGTCGCGGATATCTTCTTCTTTTGCCGCCACCTAAATATTAAGGTTTTAAGATTTTTTACTCAAAATATATTTAAATATTCTTCAAATAATATAATGAACGACTCAAATTTTTATAATCTAACTATAGTAATAAGTTAAAATGCGTATATATAAGATTTCATAATATTTTGAGTGTGTATAGCGTAATTAACTAAGAATGGATAGATAAGGCATAAATAAAATTAAATTGTATGGCATGTAGGTAATTATCTCTTAAATTATATATGCGATATTACGATAAGATTAATTGGAATAAAATAAGGCTAATTTTAGATTTTTTTAATCTAAATAATGATAAAATTGCCTGTCACCCGGTAGCTTGCAATGTCTTTTTCCGAATTTTTTTTAATCATAAATAATAAAGCTATTTGGCACCATATAGGCAAGCAAAGACTACACAATGCTCATATAGATATAAGCATTTATTTTTAATAAATATATTATACTAAATAAAAAAATATTAAAATAAAAATTATAAAATAATTTATATTAATTAAAAAATGATATTTTGACATAGTTAAAGAGTGTGGGCATAACACTATTATTATTAAATTTTGAATTACTTATCAGGTTAATTACTTGAATTTAATAAATTTTTTTTGAGAAATGCTAGGTAGATCTTATAAATATTTTTAAAATTTAAATTTAATTATGATTTTTATGTAGTCAAAGTGTTATATAAAAAATCTAATTAATTTACTGTTTGAAATTATTTTATAAGGAAAGCGTAGCATTAGCGGCGCGGAGTTGAAAGACACGTAATACATTTTTAGTATCAAAATAAAGAAAAAAAAAACAAAAAAAATACAGAAAAAACGTGGTCTGAATGTAAATTTGCTCAACTATAAGGGGATAAAAATGGACGTGCCCTCAATAAATAATAAATATATATTCTTTGTATTGACAGGATGCACTGAAGTCGCAGGTCGGAGTTCTTTCTCTGCTGGGGTTTAGATAGGGCCAACAAGCATCCCGATAGAGCGAGAGAGATGGCGAATCCCGTCGGTTTCGGGATCATGGGATGTGCCGAGATCGCCCGGAAGGTTTGCCGGGCTATCGGGCTCGCCCCCAATGCCACCGTTGTGGCCGTCGGCAGCCGATCCGTCGATAAGGCCCGCCGCTTCATTGCCAACAACGGCCTTCCGGAAGGGACGCGCGCGCATGGGAGCTACGAGGATCTGCTCGACGATCCCAAGGTCGATGCAGTCTACGTGCCGCTTCCGACGAGTCTCCATGTCCGCTGGGCCGTTGCCGCCGCCGGCAAAGGTAAGCACGTGCTTCTGGAGAAGCCCACGGCGCTGTGCGTGGCAGAGCTCGATCAGATACTAGAGGCCTGCGAGTCCAATGGCGTGCAGTTCATGGACGGCACCATGTGGATGCACCATCCCCGCACCACCAAGATGCGGGAGCTTCTCTCCGATCCCAATCGATTCGGCAAAGTCAAACTGGTAATATCAAACATCGTTCCTTCGTTTTTGATGGAAAATCAACCATCCGTTATTACTTGTACCGTTTGTTTTTTCTGATTAAAATGTTTGGATATTTTAGATATTGTACCAATACCTTGTTGAAGATGAAGAACCAAAATCTTGTTGGAGACGAAAACAAAACTCTTCGAAAGACAATCTTGTCGGCTAAAACACAATTGTCGAAAAATTTGGTAATCTTTGACAATACACTTCAACTAACGAGAATAAGAGAAAATCCAGAAACACTCTTCTTCGATTTTGTGCTTGCATTGAATGTCTAAGACCCACAGTTGCCAATAAACTAGCCCAAATTATGATAATTTGGGTTTTTTCATTTTTGGTGACTCACCAAAGATGTATAGTGATTTTTCACCAAAGACTCTCTACCAAGATGGAAATAGTGAAATCTTCTCCATCTTTTTCTCTAATGAATATCTCCAAAGACTGGATCAACCCCATTTTTGATTCTTAAAGTTGGACTTCTCCTCTGAATGATAAGTCTTCGGATGCTCTCTTTAGACCTCTGGCTTCACTCTAGCATGTCTCACTCAGTAGCATCATGCTCTTCATCCCTCATCTGCCAATTCTATAACAGGAGAATAGGGCTAACTGTTTCTTATTTAGATTTATGAGAATTCCCTGCATATTGTTGTTTGGATGTAGCATTCAATGACAATTGGGTAATGTGACATGACCACTACTTCATAATTGTTTGAGATTCTCTGCACCTATTATAAGCACATGTTTTATTCCACAAGAAAATCTATTCCTGGTGAATGGATTAACTAGTGCAGAGAAATTTTCATGAATATTGAAGTCACTCCTCGAAGGTTTGTTCCTTGGAGGTTTTCCTCATATGAGGATTGCTAATCCACATTCTTGGCTTTTCTTCTTTAAGGTTTTCGAAACACGTGTTCTTATCGAGGTTTTAGTCCTTGGGTTCAAAACTGGTTGATGTTTTTAGATATAGCAGGGGACTTCGACACTTTAGATCTCTGGCTCTAACACTGTGTTAACCTGAAAGTTATATTCCTGCAAATTCAATAATGATTTTAGAATGCAGTTTGGAATTACCTTATATTATGGAGCAATTTACAAGACTTGTTACATTGTGGCTATTATTTACACTTATTACATGAAATATATTCTTCAAGGAGACAATAATATGTTGAAAGTGAGCAAGTATTAGTGATGGGGAACTTACTGATGCCACAACTATTTGTTACAAACTTATATAGCTCGATCTTCCATCACGCACTCTATTCATGTTGTTCTCATGAATTTTCTGGTTCTTTACTTTTGTTTGCTTGTCTGGTCTTTGACATTTCTTCTCTTATCAATTTGCGTCTCCAATTCACTTTCTACAAGTAGGTAACAAGTTTGAAATCTCATCTTCGTTATGAAATGTCACTGTTATATGGTTGTTGCAGATGAACAGCACATTTAGCTTGTATGCGGACCCTAATTTCCTCCAGAATGACATCAGGGTCAAGCCTGACCTCGACAGCCTTGGTTCTCTTGGTGATGCTGGCTGGTACTGCATCCGTGCAACATTGTGGGCAAATGATTACGAACTCCCCAAAACTGCCATTGCATTTCCCCACTCTGTCAAAAATGAAGCTGGGGTTGTTATCTCATCCGGCGCATCTCTACACTGGGAAGACGGAAGGATTGCAACGTTTCACTGCTCCTTTCTTGCCCACCTCACTATGGAATTGAGTGTCATTGGATCAAAAGGTGCTCTTCACCTTTCTGATTTCATCGTTCCTTTCGAAGAAAATGCTGCTGGCTTCACTTTTGCCTCGGATTCTTGGTTCACTGACCTTGTTACTGGATGGCAACCACTCCCCAGCAAGCATGTTGTTTCAACTGATCTTCCCCAGGAGGCTCTGATGGTCACTGAGTTCTCAAAATTAGTCGGTGCCATTAAAGATTCAGGCTCAAAGCCTGAGAGGAAGTGGCCCATAATCAGCAGGAAAACCCAGGCTGTGCTGGATGCAGTGAAAACATCTATTGATAACGGTTCCCAGCCTGCTGAGATAGTGTTGAGCTGATAGGCTCCTTCCTATAATCCATCTACTATGTTTGATGGCCTCCTGGGCCTTTCTTTTTTTTCTTTTTCTCTTTTTGTGGAAGGGTGTTATTGAGTGCTGCTCTCGTGTGATAGACTTTCTAACGAATAATCCGAATCTGGACCGTTGATTTGGAATGCTTTGATGCTCTCACTGCGTTGCTTTTACTTTGCTCAAGATATTATGTCTTTCGATAGCAGGAGCTGAAATCTCTTTTCAGTGTTGAGGACGAACATAATCAGGGAGTATTGGTTTGTTTATATGAATCAGTAAAATGATTTGTTTTATTTTATGTTTTGAGTATTATTGTTTTCTCTTCTTAATGACATATTGATATGTTTGAGAACGTTAACAGGCGTGTTCGAAATTTATTTGTTCGACAATATTTATAAATCACGTCGAAAGATGCAAATAAAATAAATCATTAGTTTACGTCTGGAGGGCTGTTGCTAGGTGATCGAATAAGTCTATTTCAATTTGAATTCGATTGTTATTTATACTTTTGATTTAAATGTTGGCTATAAACATTATGTATGTTATGCATAATATTATAAACGTAACATCGCCGGCAAGATACAGGTGATATGTGGGCTGCTCTTTGACTCTTTTTGTTGCCATTGGAAAGAAAAGAGAGGTGCTGGAGAAGATAAATAGGAGAAGATTTTAATATTTTCTTTTAATGCCAGACAAAATAAAATTTGTATGAGAATATGAAGGGGAAGAGAGTTCTCTCCTCTGCTCTCTCTCTCTTTTGATGATATTAATAATGAAAATTTTGAAAATTTAAGGAAATATGAATGGATTTTCAAATAGGCTGAATCAAATAAAAAAAAATATTCATCTATTTAATCTGATCCTATTAATATTTATAATAAAATTCAAGGTATTACAAATTAATTTGCGAAACTCTTGTTATGAACTCTTCAAGGCGCAACTAAGTACTTTCTATCTTGAATCATTAGTAGAATGAGTGATGGAGTATTAATAGTAATCGAATGAATAGCTTCATTGTTTATTGCAAAGTTGATTGACGATGGGAAAGAATATAATGACATATCAAATCCTAAGTTAATTTCTAAAAATTTCTTTTTTAAGCTTTCAGGAGTTAGGAACATAGATTCAATTTTGAAATTGAAAAATACCATCAGATCTTATCATAAATTCTAGATTACCTTTTTTCATTATGTTCTGAGTTATCTTAGCAATCTCCGAATCTTCTTGCTGGGCTATTTTGATTTTTTCATGTAGATTTGGTTGTATATAAAGATGAGCTATTATTCTTTTATCATCACTTATTCGGGTCTTTAACTGTAGTTGTTCTATTTATTTAATAAGCGCTTCCTGGTTAGTAAGAGTATTTCTTGTAGATTTTCGACTGAGTGCATCCGCAACTATATTAGCTTTCCCCAGATGATATTGAATATCTACATCATAATCTTTCAATAACTCTAACCATCTTCGTTGCCTTAGATTTAGTTCCTTCTGAGTAAAAATATACTTTAGGCTTTTGTGAGCTATTTCACATTTCGTTCCGTATAAATAATGCCTCCAGATTTTAAGTGCAAAGATAATTTGTTGCCTCGAATTGCAATATCTCATGAGGTAGAACATTCGATTGAAGAGTTGACCCATAAATTATTGGTATTGAAATTAATCGGTTATATTCCATAGTCTCATAGAACTATAGAAGTTATTATTATTGTCTCTTGCAGCAGTCTATGAGGATCTTGGTTCAAAATAACAGGCCTATAGGTAGTTTCTTGCGTTATGTGATGCATTACTATAAGAGCAACTATTGAGGGATAGTCAAACAATTCAAAACAAGATTAATCTAGATGATTTTAATTATTGTAAGATAATGTTTTAAAAATCAGACTAAATTAAAAATCTAAGAACAAGCTTATTATTTAGTTTATAGCTGAATCAGTCAGATGTTATATCCATCATTGTTCAAACTAATAAATCAATTTTTTAGTCACAAAAATTAATAATAACTATAAACAAATAGTAAACAATATTCTAAATAGCACAGTTATTTATAATTTAATTTACCGTGCTCTTGGAATATTACAAAAAGGTTAGAATGATTTGAATTTTGAATCAAAGATGTCCTGTTTGGCCCGAGGACCAAAATCAGGACCAAATTGGTACTAGTTTAAAAAACAACAATAATAATAATAATAAATAAAATTTTTTAATCATTCTACACAAACTCTAATATAAAAAAAATTTATTTTACTTCACATACTCAATAATTTTCAATAAAAATATCAACTTTATTTCACATCCTAGGCCAAAATATTAGAATCGAGTATTTTAATCTAGGATGTGAAATAAAATTAATATTTTTATTAAAATTTATTGAGTATGTAAAGTAAAATAATATTTTTTATATTAAAATTTGTGTAGAATAATTTAAAAAATTTATTTATTATTATTATTATTGAACTAGTACCATTTTGATTCTCACGCCAAACAGGGCTTTAATATTTGAAACTTGAATGCAATATACCAAATCATTTTCTTCAGTCAAATTAATTAAGAATTTACGATGGGCTCATAATTTAAGGCCCAACATAAAATTTCGAAAGTTGGAGCCCACAAGATAAAATGCCCAATTAATCAGGTGAAAAACCCACGAATTTGAAATTCGGAAAACGTTGGCGATCATCAACCTAACGCGGCCAATTCTTGACCGTCCGATAGATCAAACGGTCCGTAGAGTATTCATTCCATTTCTGTCACGCAGGGATGGCTATTAATCTATAATCCGACGGCCACCAATGCAGCGGTACAGCAGACCGGCGATTTCTCAAGGGCTGACGTGTTTCCATCCTTTGTTGCCTGTAGCGACCACTGTGTCGGAGAACCTATTTTCTTTCACTCCGGAACGTTCTTGGCGGCTCATCGGCTGCATCCCGCTCTCTCTCTCTCTCTCTTCTTCTGTCCTTCTCTCCCCTCTTCAAATTGGTGAACGGACCGCGTTGCGTGATATGGAATCCTAATTTTAGCTGCCGGACTTCTAGCAGAGATGGCGGCGTCCAGGCGGAGGAAGGCTTCCACCAAGAAGAAGGCGGAGGTCGGCGGTGGCACCAGCACTAGCGGCGTCGGCTTAGGAAATCCGGCCAAGGAGCCGTCTAACAAATCGACCAACGGGGCCAGTAGAAGGAAGCGCGTCAGTGTTGCGCCACCTCGGGAGCCTGAGTTCGTGGAGGATAAGCGGAATCTTGTTAGTTTTCTCTCTCCTCCCTGTTACGAGGCTCAGAGCTGGTGCTCTTTGTAATTCTTTTTTTTGTTTTTTGAAAATCTGTTTTTTTTTTCCTGTTCTTTGGATTTTTGATCGTTTCCCTTCTCCATGTTCCTTTTTCGTTTATTCATATTGATGCACTTTGGTAATGTGAAGACTATTGATTTTTTTTTTTTGAAATGCAATCTAGGCCTTTAGATTAGGCTATCATTACTGAGGATGTTGCAAAAGTCAGTGGGAAGGGCATTCTTCTATCCCAAACAAAATCTTCTGACATAGTTACATTTAGTTACATTTGCTAAATAATCAGTGTGTTTCGTGGTGTAAATGACAATTTACAAAAAATGTAATGAAACAAGTATCGTAGCAGTATGATCCAGTAACAGATCCTGTTGTTTAAGTGTGGCAATTAGTTAAATATTTCCAGCTAATAGTGCCTGGTAGCATATTTGAACAAAGTGTTGTTTTAAGGAAACGGTGGACTTAATGCTTTTTTTCTAAAATTTTCTATTTGCATTGTACTTTACTCTTGTAATTTACCTTATTTTTTATTTTTATCTTAGTTTTTTCTGAATAATAACATGGGTTTAATAGAAAGTTTTATATTTTGCAGGAGGACTTATGGCAAGCTGCTTTTCCCGTTGGAACTGAGGTCTATTTTATGGTTTTCATAGAAATTGTTAATTAAATAATTGTTATGCTTGTTGCCTTGGATTTTTAGAAAATGTTTAATTTTTTGATCCAGTGGGATAACATGGACAAAATTCGGGAGATTAACTGGAACTTCTCGAATTTGGAGGTCCGGTTGCATTCCTTTTAGAACACATAGTGTTATTGGATGTAGTCAGCTCAACAGAACACTACTACGTTCCTTTTCTCTTTACTTGATTTTCATATTTTTGTCATATATGCAGAATGCATTTGAGGACAGTGGAGAGCTGCATGGAAAGAAGGTTTACTTGTTTGGCTGTACAGAGGGTGAGTTTCTTGGTTGCCTTTGCTAGTATTTTTTAACCTGCTTTCATCCCATTTAAAATTTCTTTGTATATGTTTTAAAAGAATTTATTTCTTGTTTAAGCTTGAATGTGCAAATGAAATAATTATGAAGTGGTTGGTTAACTAGCCTTACAATACAACAAAAAACCACAAGTTCATATCCGTTCAAAGATAAAGTAGGAAATGTTGTTCACAAATAAAGTTGGTTAAATAATAGTGCAGAGTGGAAAGAACCCCTACCTCTAAGTTACTTATTGATACTTTTTCCATGCAGCTCAAATGTTAAATGTAAATGGTGTGCAGAAGGTGACCCTCATACCTGTTGTAGTTGCTGTAAGTAACTTATCTTCTGAAATAGTTTTATTGTTACTTATTGGGATACTTTATGATGATTAGTTCTGTGTTGTGATTTTTGGATTTGTAAAGTTACCATCTGATGTAAATAAAATGGAAACTTTGAGGAATTGGTTTTTAATCCTCCACACTTTGTTCGTGTGCACACACAACTTTGAAATCAATGCTAGACATGTTTGGTGTTGAGAAACCCCTCTCCTCGTGCACTTTTAGATTTGTTTGATATCTAAGAAAGAAAAATTATGATCATGGTTTGTGATCTTTCTCAAGAGACCAAGCAAAATAAAATACTTTTGGTGCCTACCCTTCTGAGCTCGTAGATAATGGCTTTAGAGAGAGACTTTGGACAGCGTACTAGGTAGATTTAGAGCCAAAACCTTTTCTTCATATTTCTAAGGTAAGCATCTTGTACTTTAATAAATCTCATAGTGATTGAGGAGTTAAACCTCAGCAGTAATAATAAAAATAATTAGTAATGAAGTCTTATAGGAGTAATTAGTAATTAGCAACAGTAATGACAGTTACTATAGTAAGTAGTCTTATTATGTGAAACTACTGAAAGTCTTATTATTTGAGACGACTAAAATCTTGATGAACCCGAGGAAAATGTGTGCATAAGAGTGCCATTTGTTCACATGATCCAAATTTTGTTTTTTCTTAAATATACTTGTTGAGATTGTGGTTGTGTAATATAGTCCATGATAAAGTAAAAAATACTATATAAACGAGAACATGAGGAAGAGTAGCTGAAGTTAATTTATTTTTATTTACCTTGAAAAAATAATATTTATTTGGACATCTTAAAGGGGAGGACTACTAAAGGGAGAGAGAGATAATGCGAAAGAAGTTTTGCCAACTAGTGATTGTGCAAGAAGATTTGCAAGAGTTACTTTCTGCTGTAGTACTAGGTAGGAATGGATGTGGTAGAGGGATTCATGAGGCCAATCCAATCATGAGAAATGTTACATTTGGAGCACGGCATCTAGGTTTATGCATAATAGTTTTCTTCATTAGAAATTACTATAGTTTCCACTTATAGTTTGTGGGGTCCATTAACTGAAAGGTAAGATGTACATAAAAACTGTCTACTGTTTTGGGTGCAATACCTCAAATGTAATCGACGTGAATTGGAGGGATGTAAATTTGATTTAGCATGTTATCTTTTCCTTCATGTTTCATCTTTTCTTTTTTATTTGCCATGAAGGTTATGTAGGCTTCTGCTGTACAAATTTACCACATGTTTTTTACTATATAATATCATGACATTTGCAAGTTTTGCTAATTTTCTGCTCTCTTATTTTCTGGTGCCCCTAATTATGCTTCTTTTTTTATTTTTGAGCAGGTGGTGTCTCCTATTCCACCTTCCGACAAAATTGGCATTAAATCCATTCAAAGAGAAACAGAAGATATTATACCTATGAAATCAATGAAAATGACTTGGATTCCTTACATCCCATTGGAGAATAGGTATTTGTTTTTGATAATTTTGTATGTATGAGCACTTTCTGAACGGTACTTCATGTATTGCACTTTTAAGCATGATAATTTCACAGGCAGAGCCAAGTGGATAGATTGAATACACAAATTTATACCATGGGCTGTACTCAGAGAAGGTAAGTGCTGCTTGTTGGCTAGCAACTTATTTTACCCAAAATGGCATTTCAGTTTATGGTATTTTGATGTTTTGCTGTTCCTTTTCCTGTATAATTCTATTAGCCATCTGCCTACATTGCCTTTTTTATTTTTTGTTTGACTATCGTGTTTTAGGTTTTGATTGTGTTTACCAGCATGACGTGGCTGGCTGTTCTTATTTTATTTTATTTTTCTGAGTATTTTTCTTTAATTTGCTCTTTCTCTAGGTTTGTTGCCTCAATTTGGGATTGAGGATTTTAGATATGTACTTTCTGTTTTTTGTGATAGTCTCAAGTCTCTTATGCAATGCACTTTATTCCTTAAAATTGCGTAAGTGTAGTTTGCTTTTTTTTATTTTTCAAATGATTTGGAACCATTTGCAACCTTTATTTTTTTTTCTCTGTGTAAAAAATATTATTGGGCAAACAACATCAACAACAAAACTTTTAATGCCAAGCTAGTTGTGGTTGTGTACAATGAGTTTCCTTACATTTTGCTCTAGTTAAAGCAGTGTTCTTTGTAAGAATAAGTAGGTTAATATCTGGTATAATGATTATATCACAAGTCATTTTTGGCCTTCTTCCCTCTCACAAACTTCATGATTTGAATTTCTTGTCATTCATGCCATCTGGTATGAAGTTTAGATCAACTTTTGGTCTAGTTATGTTCTTTCGCTTTCAAGAATGTGTTTATTTATGGTGCACAGCATGCTTTTCAAACTGCAGGCTTTGATTATCATAATTATGCTGTTTCTGAAATATTTTCCTGTGTTCATTTTCTTGGGAAAATGGCTTGACAATTCATTTGTCTGTTAGCAGGGCTGCTTTGAAACTCCTAAAGGTTGATCGAGTCAAACAGTATGATTATTGCCTTCCCTGTAAGTTAATTGCATGCTATACTTTTTTCACATCTGTTATCACTCACTTATGAATCATTGAACACGTCTGGTCAGCCTACATCTGGCTATTGTAATTTGTGCTGCAGCTTACTGAATATTGATGAACTTTTCTTTAGATGTTTATGCTTATGAAGAACTGTATATGTGGGCTGTGTTTGATGTCAATGACCACAGTTAGAAAAATTGTATTTTGTATCAGATTCCTTGCATATTATTCTGTTGTTTTTCTTCTTTGATGATGTCCTTTAATGCCTTGATTTTCTCTCTTTTGTATTCTAATCTGAAAATGCTATAGCTCCGGTCGCCCCAGCTCCGCCTCTCGTGGATGTGCTTTAATTTCTATATTTACAAATCTTTGTATCATTTTGTGAATTTGTTTTATTTTTGATGAATCACCTGGGTGTGGTTAATTGTCTGGTTTTGAAATTTATATTTGGTCTTGAATTAATACTTGCAAGTTCTCTTAAGATGTATTGCAGTAAGATATGCATTACTTTGATAATGTTCATGCAAGTTTGCTCTATTGCTTTCTTTTGTTGAAATGGGTTTAGAATAGTTCTGTTTCCTTTGTGGATATATTCTAGTCATTGAAATATTTTCACATTGCAATTTTGGCATTAAAACACAATGAATGTGCTTTTTATTTGTTACTTATTTAGAATATGTTTCTTCTCAGACCTGCAACCTCTGATTGCTGATGAAGATGAACAGGATACTGTTGTTCATATCATGTATCCCCTCGAACCCCCAGTGAGTATGCATAGGAATATCAACCTTATCAATTATTTAGTGATGGCATTCCTCTGCTTGTTCTAACTGTCTTCAGCCTCTCGTTGAGGCATTATTACATTTTCAAAGTTGCCTTTTCCGCTAGAAAATATGCTCTAGCTGGCTTTAGAACACCATTTAGGAAGATACTTCATTTTTGGTTCATTGTTTTTGGAAGAAAACTTTTAAATGCACTCTTATTCATGGAATTATGGTAGATCATCTAAGGAATTCATCAAAAGGCATATTGGATTTTGAAATTGTAATATCTTTTGCTACTAGCTCCTTTGGGCAATCTTGATGTTGTACCATTTCATTCTTGCTCAGGTTGTTTGTGAATTTGATTGGGAATTGGATGAGCTTGAGGTATGTAACCTGACACTCAGCATTAGCCTTGTCATGTTTCTGTTAGTATGTACTCACAAATCTTTGTTCATGATTTTTGTGATTGTTGAATATTGTTTAGGAATTCACAGATGGCCTTATCAAGGAAGAGGCATTACCTGAAGATCAGAAGGATAAGTTCAAGGTATGACGTACATGATTGTCAATGTTCTTGTTCTCTGATACCTCTTTTTTTAAAAAAATTCCTATTTTACCTATAAATTGAGACAATGTTAGAAAAATGTAGACTTAGATTTCTTTTGTTATATCTTTAGGAATACGTGAAGGGGCAAATCAGAGAAAGAAAGCAAGCACTGAGAGAGGTATAGTTTGACTAGATTGTTTTCATTTTCTTGGTTGTATAGCAGATTGATATTTATTTGTACAATTCATGTAATATTTTGGACTTAGGTGAGAGAAGCTCGGAAGAAAGCAATTGAGGAAATGGACCCCAAGACACGGTCTGCTTTGGAGAACATGCGGTTCTACAAGTTTTACCCTGTTGATATGCCTGATACACCAGAAATCAGCCATCTAAAGGTTCTCCACTGCTAGCAATTTTATCTTTCTTTGCATTATATTTTTGAAATAAAAATTAGCTCAACTTGAGCTCAATGGTTCACAATCTCTGACTTGATCCTTATTCGGTTATGAACTTAATGTTATCTTATTTGGGTCTATTTTAGCCCACTAATTTATTGTGGGTTAGAATATGGGGAATTGGGGCAGAAGGGGGGTAGGGGAGGTGGTGGGGACACAGATCAGCATCGAATTGGATGGCTAGGATGACGTCATGTGCTGAATCAAAATTCAAATTCAAATTAATTAGAGCTATTAGAGATTTTCATATTAGCTTTATTTAAATTTGATTTGATTTGATTCAGAGCATATCTGGAAGTAGGGCTGCTTATTGGACCGGTTCGACCCGGAACCGGACCGAAACCGGTCCAGTAAGAACCGGTTCAGCCGGACCGGTTCTAACCGGTTCCGGGCCGCAGAACCGGTCCGGACTGGTTCTGTGTAAGCAGAACCGGTTAACCGGTTCGGAACCGGACCGGTTCCGTTGAACCGGAACCGGTCCGGTTCATTGTTTAAAAAATAT